>CM063603.1:4143649-4162669 GCA_032356905.1 Salix exigua | reverse complement strand
TTTATAATTGTTGTTTAAAAAAATTCACGAGGAAGCGTCGAGTGCTGGCTAGACTGAGTGGTGTGCAAAAAGCTATTTCTAGACGAGGAAATCCGTTTCTATATCAGCTAGAAGATGAATTAGCTATGGAGTATGGTCGAATTAGCCAACAGGAGGAATTACACTGGTTCCAAAAGTCGAGATGTCAATGGATTACTCATGGGGATAGGAACACTACTTATTTCCACACAAAAACAGTTATTAGAAGGCAACGAAATAAGATTAAAGCGTTGAAGAATGAGCAACATGTTTGGGTTTGGGAGGAGAATAGTCTCAAAGAAATGGCGCGGGATTTCTTTCAAAAATTATTCATGCGGGATACAGAGGAGCATCAGCGAGGTAGAGCAATGGAGGGGCATTTTTCTGCTTTAGACCCTCATTCTTTTGATCACTTAGAGCTTCCAGTGCTAGATGAGGAGATAAAGGCAGTGGTATTTGACATGAAACCTTATAAGGCGCCGGGTCCGGATGGGTATCAACCAATATTTTATCAATCTCAGTGGCCGGTGGTTGGCCAGTCAGTTTGCCGGTATGTTAAAGATATTTTTGCAGGCAATATTGCTGTTAATGAGGTTAATCATTCTTATTTAGTGCTCATCCCAAAAATTCCGAGTCCGGAGTATTTACATCAGTTTCGACCTATTAGTCTTTGTAACGTCATCTTTAAAATTGTGACAAAGGTGATAGTTGGGAGACTTAAGCCATTGATGCCGAATCTGATTAGTGAAGTTCAAAGCAGTTTTGTTCCGGGACGACATATCACGGATAATATCATTATTGCTCAGGAAATAGTCCACTCAATGCGGAGAATGAAAGGTCGAAGCGGAGTTATGGCTATTAAAGTGGATTTGGAAAAGGCGTATGATAGGTTAAGCTGGAGCTTTATCCGAGACACTCTAGTTGCTGCTCGATTGCCTAGTGAGATGATTAAGATTATTATGCAATGTATCGAATCTCCAACACTGAGTGTTTTGTGGAATGGTTGTGCTTCTCAGGAGTTTGTTCCTTGCCGAGGTATAAGACAGGGAGATCCGCTTTCTCCGTACATTTTTGTGTTGTGTTTAGAACGTCTATCACAACTCATCAACAAAAGTGTCGAAAGAGGGGAATGGAAGCCTTTTACAGTGAAAAGGAACGGATTAAAGATTTCGCATTTATGTTTTGCCGATGACATGTTATTGTTTGCAGAAGCTAATCTTGATCAGCTAGCAACAGTGCAAAAGTGTCTTCAAGAGTTTTGTGCAGCTTCGGGGCAGCGAGTAAGTGTTGCCAAAACAAAAATTTTCTTCTCCAAGAATGTGTCAAATGGCGTGGTGACCACTATTAGTAATAATAGTGGTTTCCAGGTCACGCGGGATTTGGGGAAATATCTTGGAGTTCCTTTATTACACCAAAGAATTACTAAACAAACGTACAACTATCTTCTGGAGAAATTGCAGCAAAAGTTAGCCGGGTGGAAGTCTACTACTCTTTCGCTAGCTGGAAGGATCACTTTATGTAAGTCAGTATTATCCACCATTCCTTTGTACTCCATGCAAGCTGCGGTAATCCCAAAACAAACATGTAATGAAATCGAGAAGATTTGTAGAAGATTCATATGGGGAAATCAAGATGGGAGAGATAAGATTCACCTTGTTAATTAGGCAAAGTTGTGTCAGCCTAAGGAGGAGGGAGGATTAGGGATAAAGAATATGAAAACGATGAACAAGGCTTTTGTTATGAAGTTAGCTTGGGGAGTATCTCAGGAGAATAGCATGTGGGTTAGATTTTTGAAAGATAAGTATTTAAAACCAAATCAAAGAGATGACCGCCCTATTGCTACTGCGAGGGACTCGGTTCTTTGGAAGGAGATTTGTCAGGTATGGAATGTAGTGCAGCAGAATACTAGTTGGAATCTTGGGAATGGAAGAGAGATCTTATTTTGGAATGATAGCTGGTTGGCTAACTATGGCCCTCTATATGGCCACATAATTGGGGAGATTCCATTGGATAACAGTAACTGCACAGTTGCTCATATGGTGGATGATAGGGGCAATTGGAAATGGGAAAAATTTGCTCATCTACTCCCCATGCCAGTTGTGATGGAAATAGCAGGTTATATTCCGCCTACTCAGGATATGATTGAAGACAGAATGATTTGGGACCAATCGCCGACTGGAAGTTTCAAGACAAAAACAGCCTACAGTCTGCAAGATGAAAGGAGGCTAATGGACCAGGACCCTATTTGGAAGGTTATATGGCAGTGGAAAGGAATGGAGCGGATCAAATTGTTTATTTGGACGGTGGGGCATAATTCCATTATGACAAATGAAAGGAGATGGAGACGAAGATTGACATATAATCGTTGTTGTATGTAGTGCATAAATGAAAGTGGAAACGGTAGTCCATGCTTTGAGAGATTATCCCAAGGCCCGGAGGATATGGGAGGTTTTTGTAAAAGCGGAGGAAAGAGATCTTTTTTTCAGCCAACATTGGTATACATGGTTGATCTCAAATTTGGCCTTTAGAAAAAGGGATGCAAATAGTATGAACTGGCCTCTGGAATTTGGCATAATCCTATGGTACATATGGAAAGAGCGATGCAATAACGTGTTTGGCTCTTCTCAAGGTAATTGGTATGGAACTATTTTAGCTATAAAACGAATGGTTCTGGATCATAAAAATAATCAGATGGCTGGTTTGGTAGAGCGGAATCAAAGTAAACGGACCCTGCAGGTCGGGTGGACGTATCCACCTGATAATTGGATCAAATTGAATGTGGATGGATGCAGTAAAGGAAATCCAGGGCAAGCAGGTGCTGGAGGAGTCCTTCAGGATGGAATGGGTTTTTGGGTAGCAGGATTTGCAAGGAATAATGGGATTTGCTTTTCGGTTACAGCTGAACTATGGGCGGTCTACATAGGCCTTCAGCTTATATGGGATAGAGGATATAGAAAGGTGATTTTAGAGTCTAATTCTAGGGTGGTGGTTGAACTTATGAATGGTGATAAAGTAAGCATGGACAGAAATTGCAATCTAATCAGGAAGATTAGGGATATGTTGTCTAGAGCTTGGGAGGTCAGAACTGTCCACATTTACAGAGAGGCCAATTGTGTGGCTGACTGGTTAGCAAATTATGAGTTAAGTAAAGATGTATTTGACGGACAGTCTGATGTTTTAACGAACCCACCATCATGGTTAATTATTTTGTTGTACTATGATCTGTTTGGGTCTACTATCCCTAGATTAATATAGTAGGGTTTATAAGCCCCGATTTCATCAAAAAAATTATTTTGCATCGAAGTGTAAACAACTGATGGATCAAAGACAAAAGAAATCACTGCTGCTTCACATGAATTTGCTTTCTGAGTGAATGGAGAATATCAACTCTCAAGGTCCCTTCAACATCTCCCTAATATTCAGGATAAGAGAACTAAACTTGTGAAAAAATAGATTCATCGTCAAGTATGAGTCGGATGGCATCCATTGAATCAGAGTTACAAAGTAGTTTCCTTTTTTTTTTTCTTGTTTCGGCCTTTTTAGATTAGAACACTTAGAGGCATGGAGTAAAGTGTAAAGGGTAGAACGTTTGAGGATGCAATTGTAGCTTAGTTTTATGCTTTGAGGCAAAAATAGTCTGTCTCCAATCTCCAATTAGCTTTTCATCCTTCATAAACCCTCGAGGAGGGAGGACTTGCCGCTCAGCAGCCCCTTCCAAGTCCATGCTTTACTCCACTGAACCAGGTAGAAGGGGCAGAAATCCTGCCCCACTGTATCTCCTAATCTCTCTTAGCAATCACTAAATTCACCGAGCCTACCCTACTATTAAGGTAAGAAACTCGTTTTCATACATTTTTTTTCTAGTGAACTTATCATACTTTAGCCTTTCTTTGTGTTTGTTAACTCTCTAGCTATCATCGCTACTCTTCATTTCTCTTCAAAATAACCATGACCCATTTTGGCAAATTTATAATTTTCAAATGGGTTTCTTCCAATTTTTTTGGTAGCAACAAAGCCCTGTTGTCTTCAATGATGTCATTATTCAACATTGCTGAAAGCCTTAGGTTCTTTAGGACCAAGAGGGTAGTTCAAACTGAAAATGGACAGAGCATAAACGCAGTTTCTAGGACAGCAGCCCAGACTGCGTTATTAGAGTATCTGTACGTCACTAGAAACATACAGTTTACGGATGCAGATAGTATGAGTAAAAACTCACCTCATTTTCTTGAGAAGTTATTAGCAAAGGTTGATAACGATGCAGATATTGGGCAGTCCATTACCCGTTTCTTGTGTTTTCACCCTATCAATGAATTTGAGCCTTTCTTTGAGAGTTTGGGTCTAAAACCTCATGATTATAATCCTCTTCTTCCACGGGATCTGATGTTTTTATGTGACGATGGTTTACTTTTAGAGAACTATCATGTTTTGTGTAATTATGGGATTGCAAGAAGTAAGACAGGCAAGATTTATAAGGAAGCGAAGGAAGTTTTTAGGTATGATTATGGGGTCTTAGCGCTGAAACTAAAAGCTTATGAGGAATTGGGGCTTAGCCAGTCTTTTATGATTAAGTTGGTTGTTTGTAGCCCCTATCTTTTGATTGGAGAGGTGAATGCAGATTTTATCAAGGTATTAGAGATATTGAGAAAACAAGGAGTTAAGATCAGTAGGATAGAGGAGCATTTGTCTGAGAAGAGCTCTTATGACTGGAGCAAGTTGCTTTCACTGCTCAACTTGTTTGGGCATGCAGGTTACAACGAGGAGCAGCTAGGTGGACTCATAGGCCAGCATCTGGGGATTTTCTTTGAGGATTCAGTGGACAGGATATACTTGCTAATTGGTTTCCTCCTCAAATTCGGATCCACAATGAATCAGATATGTTCTATGTTGTTGCAGTTTCCGCAAATGAAATTTGAGGAATTCTTTTCAAATTTAAGGAATTGCTTTCTGTTCTTGAATGAGATCCGGATGGAGACACGTGAGATTCAGAATATTTTCTGTTCTGACCCCCTAATGCTTGGTTCATGTAGATTGAAGAAACCCAACACGTTGCGTTTAGCCTTACATGCTTCGGATAAGAGAATGTGTGAAGTCATCCAAGAGAACCCGCGAATTTTGAAGAAATGGGTGATGGGATCAAAAGTTGAACAATTGCCTAGCTTGAGACTTAAATCACGGAAGCTGAAGACCAAGTTCTTGTTGGACTTGGGAATTATAGATGACTCAAATGAAATAGGAAAAGCTGTTAAGGTTTTCCGGGGCAATGGAGAAAAGTTCCAAGAGAGGTTTGATTGTATTTTGGAAGCTGGTTTGAGCAGAAAAGATGTTTGTGAAATGATAAAAGCATCTCCTCAAATTCTTGGCCAAACGAAAGATGTTCTTGAAATGAAGATTGATTTTCTTGTAAATAATGTAGGTTATCCAGTATCATATTTGGCCACTTTCCCATCCTATCTTAATTTCACAACGCAAAGAGTGGAGCTTAGGTTAGCAATGTATAATTGGCTCAAAGATCAAGGAAAATCTGTGTCCATGCTTTCATTGAGAAGTTTAATTTCTCTCTCAGATAAAAGGTTCATTGATGAGTATGTAAATAGTCATCCTAGAGGCCCTCAAATTTGGCAGGATTTGAAGAAAGAAATTTATGCTGAATAAAAGGCCTATAAATAGTTCATTTATGTTTTCCTTGATGAGTCTTTCTTGTTAGTTTATGTGATCAACAGGGCTCATGGTTTGGTCTGAGACACAGTCGGTCCTGAGAAACTTAGAATTGGAAACGAACTAAATTTTCTACACTTGATGAGTTTTTCTTGTTGGTTTTCATTTCTTATGTCACTTTTTTCATAAGAACAGAATTTCTCAAACTCTATGACTTCAGAAGGTGTTTGGGAGTAAGGTTCAGCTTATTTTTTCATCAAAAATTAATCTACTGTTTTTGTTTTAAATTATTATTTTACTATTTTTGAATCGTGTTGATATGATTGTGTAAAAATGAGTTTTAAAAAATATATAAGACATTATTTTAATATATTTATGAGTTAAAAATACCGTTATCACACTTTTAACACTTTTTTAAATGAGGATTGTTGAATTTGAAATCTATTATTTGTGTTTTTCTTGCTTGTAATTCTAGTGAGGATGTGATCTACTTAGGACATAGACTAGTCTACAATGAACTGATACAGCATAAATAACTATATTGTTTTCTAGAAACATGACGTGATGGCAAAAATCTTGTGATTTACATAACAAGTCTCAAGTTCGAGTCAGGTTGTGTATTTTTTGTAAAAGATTTTAACCGCTAATATTTTACTCGTTCATCTAAATATGTTTTTTAGAGAATAAGGTTTCCTTGCATCGAAAAAAAAAATAGCAGCTATATCGTTCGGATTGTTGATTGTGATTTCATCTTTGATAAATTCATCAAGATAGAATAGAATAATATATTTAAAATATTTACAATTTAGAAAACAAAATGCAAGACGCCAGCCAAATTTTTGAAGAAATGTTTTTGCTAAGACCCTTCTCTCTAGAAACACTCCACCTGTGATTTATGATTCATATTTGCAAAGTGTTCGATGAACAAAAATCTAAAAATCATCCTATAGATTTAATGAAACTCAGAAGTATGAAAGGAAACAACACACTTGCAAGAAACACATGGCAATCTAAAAGGGCAAATTTAAATTAATTACATCATATCTCTTCCAAACATATTATATAAATTCAATTTATTTATCAATTGAATCCAAATTACATTAGAGAATCGGTTTTAAACAACATATATAATGATGCAATTCCATGCCACAGCAACACAATCTATCACCGACACAACCCAACATCAAATTAAGGTTTCCTCTAATGGGAGATACCTTAAAAAATTATTTTAAAAAAGACTTATTAGATCGCTTTTCAAGGTTTTGTTTGGTACTACTGTACATGTCCTAGAAACCACAGTCCTCGAATGCCAGTGAGTAGACCACCAAACCCCATCTTGTTGTCTTCTTCTCTGCTTGTGTTTTTCCTCGTTGCTCAGGATGGGTCTATATTTTCTTGGAAAAAAACAAAAGGGCTCCTATTCTATGCATCGATTTGAAGGAAAATAAAACAGAATTCATTAGTATAAAAAAGTTATTTGAATAATAAAATGGCCAGCGTTGACTATTCTTATTTTTCTCCTTTTTTTTATATATATCTTAAGAACAAAAAATGAAATGAAACTTGTAAAAAAGATTAAGTTTACAGACATGGGAATTGAATATTTAATTTTTTAAACCATGAGGACTAATTAATTTGTGTTATAGCTCAGTGGTTGAAGCGAGTGTAAATTAAGTACCCGTTTGACATTACGATCCCACCGGTTTTTTATCAAAATTTGAATTTTTTTCATCTTAAATGAATATATTTTTGTATGTTTTAAATCATTTTGATATGATGATTTTAATTTTTAAAAAAATATTATTTTAATATATTTCAATACGATAATCACTTTGAAAAGCTACCGTCACCACGTTTCAAACAGTTCATTATTGAATTCGTAGGTTTGAGCCAGTAGAGGTAATGTCCAGGATTTTTTTTTAATTACATTTTCTAATATGGGTTTTTTATTTTTTGGGGTTTGTTTTGTACCCTTCTTATTTTCCGTTTTTTTCCGTTTTCTTTTAAATTATTGTACTGATTTTTATAGCAATGTAAAAAAGTTCTTTTAAATTATTGTACTCTCCATTTTCTAATATGGGTTTTTTATTTTTTGTGGTAAATAAATTACTATTTAAAGATGAATCCCGGGAAATTTTACTAGCACAAGTCAAATGATGCGTTTGGAAAATTGAAGCCACGTCTGACTGCTTCATGCCCGATGCAATGAGAATTTGTTGCTTAGAAGTTAGAGCATGCCTATCACCTCTGAGTAATGATTGATTGTCACTATGTTTTTTTAAATAGTTTAATATTTTTATATCAAATATTTTAAAAAATATTATTTTAATATTTTATTAACAAAAATTATTTTAAAAAACAACATGAATAAAAGTATAAAAAAACACTAAATCAACCAAAATGCGAACTTTCCTTTTTTAAATAGTTTAATATTTTTATATCAAATATTTTAAAAAATATATATAATTTTAATATTTTAAATAAAACTTATTTTAAAAAACAACATGAATAAAAGTATAAAAAAAAACACTAAATCAACCAAAATGCGAACTTTCCTTTTAACTAACGCCAGCAACCTTAATGTTTTTTTCCCTTCGAATGGACTAGACCTCCAAATTCGTGCGGATATTGAGAGTATATAGAGCTGTTTTAGAGTGGGGTTGTGGTTTTTAAAATGTTTTTTATATTAAAATATATCAAAATAATATCTTTTATTTTTTAAATTTTTTTTTGATATTATTAAATAAAAATAATGTAAAAAGACCAAAATATATTTATTTAAAAAAAATTAATTTTTTTAAAAAAAATCCTCCCAAACACCCTCGTAACCATGAATTTGAGGACCGTGAAGGAAAAGATTTGGTGAGATCCGGTGGGTCGATTTTGAGGTGAAGTTGTTGTGAATTCACGTGTTCAAACCAGTGTTATTGATACCGTTTCGTTTCGATCGAAATGGTAGAAACATTTTGTATTAAACAAAAAAACAAAACAAAATGATATCATTTTTGTCTCATTTTAAATACCAGTTCGTACCAGAAATACCGGTCAAAACACCTCAAAATCACCGGGGTGTTCAGCAATTTGCTATATATATATATATATAATAATATAATATAATATATTTGTACAGATGATATATGCTTCGCAGTGATGTGACACATCACTGCGAACATATAACTGCGAGCATATATCTGTACATATATAATATTTATTATAATAAGTGTGTGTATATATATATATATATATATATATTGTTTGAGATGTTTTGAAAATATAAAAAATTACAAAATAATAAAAATTAAAAAATATATATTATAAGAAAATAAAATTGTTATCAATTTTGATTTTATAAAAAATAAAATTATATATTTTTTAATTTTTTTCATACATATAATTAATTAATTATATATTAATAGTATAAGCCCGAAATGGCATACCAAAATGCTCCGAAATTGAAACGTTTTGTCCCAATAAAAAAATAAAATGACAACTGAAACGGTATTAACAACCTTAATTTAGACACATGAAATTAGCAATTAATTGAAGTAAAAAAAAATATTTTTAAAATACAATAATCAAATTAAGTAGAAGATTGTTAAGACTACGAGAAGCTTATCAAAGGCTGGGGATGCACTGAGTCAGGTAAACCTTTTTAAAAGTATAAGAAATGAGGATGGGATGTTTTAATGGGAGTTAATGTTTGGGAAAAAAATATTTTTTATTTATTTTATATTATTATTTTGATATTTTTAAATTATTTTTATGTGTTGATGTCAGAAATAAATTAATAAAATAAAAAAAATTAATATATTTCTAAAAAAACACTTTTAAAATCAATATCATATAACTATTACAGCTCCCAACACCATTACTAACAAAGCAGTTTTTTTTTCGCCAGCTTTTCATGCAATTTTGTTATGTTAGGTCCATGGTAAAAATATGTTTTTCACATTAACCAGACAGTAGAAGAGGAAGCTGCTTTTCCGGTTGCATCACAAAAATAAAACACCCCTCTTCAAGTCCTTTATTTATTTAGATTATCAAATTGGATCCATAACAGCAAGAATTTCACAATTTAGTCCAGTCCATCCCTAATCATTTAAAAAATACTTATTTTAGAAATTAGGCTAAAAGGTTATTATTTATGACATCAGACACCACACACAAAAATTTATAAGCAACTGACAGATGCCACGTGGTTTGTGATTCTAGTCAAATTCATGTTGCCTTTTAATTTAGACCGAACTAGCTACACAAAGTTATGTTCCGGGTCCCTTGCCGGAGCTTCGAAGTGACAAAAGATGATGGAAAGATGAAAAGACAAATGATAATTAGTAGTTTTTTTTTTAATGGAAATCTTATTCTTCCCTGTCCTTTTTTGTTCTTTTCTCATCTACTTCTGTTATTGATGATTTTTTTACATGATTTAGTAATAATTTTAAAAATACTTTTGAAAAAAAAATTATTTTTTATTTTAAATTAAATTTTTTTGATGTTTTTATATTATTTTTATGAACTAGTGTCAGAAATAATTTTTTAAAAAGAATAAATTATAATTTGGATGCAAACTTGAATTAAAAGATCTTTTAAATCAATTTTAACACCCTACCAACCAAACAAACATTAAATTTAAGATGAAATTAACAAGTTTTATAGATCAATATTCACAAAATCCATTTTAATTTTCTAACAAAACTGTTTCTCACATAGTTGTCAATACCGTTCCGGTCTTTCAAATGGAACGGAACGTTCTGGCTTCGGACCGTTCCAGCATGTCGTTTCAGTGTCGTACTGTTCATATATAATTAATTATATATATATATATAATAAAATATTAATTTAACAAACATAATTAAAATTCAAGATAAATTAACTTTAAATTATATAATACAAAGTACAAACACAAAGTCAAACAAACATAAATAAATATAATCTTTATTTTTTAAAAAATAAAAATTGATGCAACAATTTTATTTTTTTTATAATATATATTTTTTAATTTTAATATATATATATATATATATAGCATGTACATCCGAACAACAAATTATGGTTGTCTAGTTAGACAAACAAATTCTCAATTCTCATATCCCAGTATCCCCTATCGTTGAAATCATCAAAGGAGTTTCATCCGGTGGCTTTAAATGTTATCCCACATCGAACAATAACATGTCAAGGCAAATAATTGTTTCTATAAAACTCAATCAACTTGACTTACAAAGTTACAATATCTGCTCACTAAAAATGATATCAGTGACATCCGATGTATGCAAGTTAAAAAATTAAATGATTTTTTTAAGTAGCCGCGGAACGGAACTGAGGTGTTCCGGCCGGAATTTCCAGAATGAACCGGAATTAAAACCAAAACAAAACAACGTCATTTTATCTTGTTTTTAAACAAAATAGAACTTTCCGACCATTTAACAAATAGTTTCTCAATATTGAAAAATTGTTCAACCAAAATCTAAAGAGTGGCAAGACAACCTGAAATTCGGAAAGAAATGAAGCTAATAAAAAGAGATCCTTGTACGAAAACCTGTACACGACAGGGATCCTAATTGCATAGGTACGATAATGAGCTTCATGCTTGGATTATGCACCCTGTAGCTATTCCAACTGGGCAACCATAACGAATCCAAAGGGGGCAGAATACTTTTCCACCCAGTTTAAGGAAAAAAAACAATATAATTTTGTAAGAAAATTCAGGAGAATGTTATGGGTTAAAAAATATTTGAAAAATAACACGGTTTAAAGATATTAATTATTTTAATCATGTTTTACAATATACGTTTTTTTGCAAATTAATTAATATAAATGTTTTTTATTATTGAATGTTATTTTATATTAAATTTATATCAATTAGTTAATTAAATTGAAAAATAACTTTTAAAATGATCATTATTCCCAGTAACAATTGTGTACATTTGTTATTCCCTTATATTTTTATAATATTTATTATTTTGTCAAAAATATTATTTAAAACGACAACCCGAATCGTTAACAAATAGTTTCCCCAACCGAACATTTATAACTAAACTTAAACTCTAAATCCGTACCCTTTTGAAGGTTTACCGAGGTCTCCATTTTTCGAGCATGGAAGTCAAGCCACTGACATCTCTGTGATAAACGGGGCAATCCCAGATTCAGAGACGGCGCGTATTCACGTTCTCTGATTATTATTTTTTCTCTGTTAGTTATCACGGTTCGAATAGGAATTAGATAAGATTCTGTTTTGTCGTTGAAATTTGATTTTTTTATATTTTAAATAAATATGGATTGATATTTTTAGATCATTTTAATGTGTTGATATTAAAAAAAATTAAATATATTATTTTAATATATTTTAACACAAAAAACATTTTGAAAAACTATCGAATCGTAGATCCAATCAAAATAATAAATCTTGATTTTTTATTTTAAATTATTTTTAAAAATATATTATTTTAATTTATTTCCAAATTAAAAAAAACATATTCCCGCAACACTAGATAAATGTAAAAGTAAAAGGTGCTCCATCCCTCAATTTTTCTTGTAAACTAATTATTGGGTGTCACATTGTGAAGGTAAAAAAAAAACTATGTTCCGGTGGGGCATGGTGTCAAGGCACGGTATATATATTCATTAAAAATAAACCAAATTATACATGGTCATTTGAAAAATAAGTTAAAAAAACAAACACGAATAATTAATGTATAAGAAAATAAAAATCCACTAATTAAATGAATAATAATGGGTCATTAAAACGCTATTTCCATCCCACACAATTTCACAAGGAAAACATTGTAATTAAAATAAAACCATGAAACAGCATCATAATTTGATGATTAAGAGCTTTGTTTGAAGTTAATTAGAGATTAAGATATTTTAATATGGGAGGCAGGGCTCTTCTAACTCGGGTAAAGAAAGAAAGGACTGGCCCGAACCATCAAATTTCCAAAACAAGACCTCGTACTGCGCATTTTTGGCTGCTCAGCTCTGGTTCACTGTACACGAACCTCGGATGGGATGGGGACTGTCGTTCTGACCGCTTACATTACCGATGAGAGAGAGCCCGTTGGTGGTGGTATGGGCATCCTCACCTCACCTCACCTCTGCTCCTTCTCCCCGCAGCCATATCAAGCTCCACATATTAGGGCTCCATGTATTAGGGTTTTGGGTAGCAAAACAAAAAATAGTATTTTTTTTTTAAAATTTTCTTGTGTTTATTTATTATTAAATAAGCGATCGATATACTATAAAAAATATTTTATCTCGGACGAGAAAATTCAATTCTTTATTTTTAATTGCTATATATTTTATTTAAATTTTTCTAAATAATTAAACTAGTTTTTACCAAACAAACGGCGGGGATGAGTATGTTTTATCTTTACGAGAAAAAACCCACCGTGGGAGGAGAGAAGACTATAAATCCATAATTGAGAACTGGATTATAATTTGGATTTAAATTATAAATATTTTCAATATTTCAGACAGTATTTGAAAATTATGGAATGCGAGAGGAAGGGAAATGAGGGAGAAGAAAGTGCAAGTGCTCGTGGGTTTCGGAAGAACTAGCTCAATTTTATGTATAGTTTTCAATTTATTCCCATCAACTTAATTACTCTCTACTTGTTTTATATTTTCTAATCATTATCCAAATATATTATTTTAAAAGATGTCTCGATGTAATCATTAAAAAAACAGTCATTGGAGTCATGGGTTTAGGATATTTGCTAGGATTTGTGTTTATTAATTATTTTTTATTCAATTCTTCTCACGTGATTTTAGCTCAATTTTATAATCCATATTTCATAGAATTTAAGAATTAATAAGGGTTGATTTTGATGTTGATTTTTTTAGAATTTAAGAATTAATAAGGGTTGATTTTGATGTTGATTTTTTTTTTAAAAAAATTATTTTTTCAGTTTCACGTTTTCAACATTTTGTTAATGTGAAAATTAAATTTTATGATGTTATATTGACATGCATGAAGAATCATCCACGCTGAACCCAAAAGCTACATCAACAGCAGCCCAATCTTCAGCATCACTGTCTTTAACAAATTTTACAATGTTTAGCTGACGTCTTCAACAAGCAACTATGAATGCATATTTAAAGTATGTTAAAATAGTTATTAGTTAGCTGATAAATAGATTAGTTTATTATTCTGTTAGATAGTTATTAGCAGTTAATTCATAACATAATTGGCTTATGTATATAAATAATGTAATTACAGTAATCAAGGTAGCTAGAGTATGAACTTCATTTTAGTTAATAATTTTCTCTCTCTTTCTTCGATAAAATTCAATATGGTATCAGAGCAATTCCGTTGAAGATTTATTTTCGCATCTTCAAAAAAATTTTGTTTAATAGTTCATTCTTCTTCAGTTCTACATCTGTTAAAAATGGCAGAAAGTATCAATTCTACAATAAAAATGGATTCTTCTAATCCTTTCTTTTTATATCATGGTGATAGTCCTGAAACCATGATTGTTTCAAAACAACTCAATGGTGAGAATTACAATACATGGAAGAAGGCGATGACGATGGCTTTATCAGCCAAGAACAAATTGAGTTTTGTTAATAGAACTTTGCCTAAGCCATCCAATCTCTATGATTCTCAAGGTTTGGCATGAACTCATTGCAATAATATTGTTCTTTCATGGTTGCCCAACTCTGTCTCAACAAAGATTGCAAATAACATCATTTATATTGATGATGCTTCTGAAATATGGAATGATCTTCAGGATCATTTCTCTCAACATAATGGGCCACAAATTTTTCAACTCAAGAAATCTATAGTCTCTTTGTCCCAAGAAAATAATTTTGTTAGTTCATATTTTACTACAATAAAAGGATTGTAGGATGAGCTAGCAAATCACCAACCAATTCCTACCTGCACATGTGGAGCTTTGAAGACTATTATGTCTTATCATCATCATCAGCAACATGTTTATCAATTCCTAATGGGATTGAATGGGAGTTGCTAACATGTTCAAGGACAAATTTTATTGATTGATCCACTCTTTTCATTCAACAAAGTTTTCTTGCTAGTCATCCAAGAAGAGAGGCAACACATGATTTCCTCATCAAGTCCTTTTAATCAAAATACCACTGCTTTGTTTAGGAAGACTATGTCTTCACTGCGTTTTGCAGTAATGAGATATCTATATATTCAAAAAGATCGTCCTATATGTTCTCATTGTGGCATTTCTGGCCACACCATGGAAAAATGTTAAAAGTTCATGGTTTTCCACCTGGTTACAAGTTTAACAAAGGAAAGAATGCACTTCCTAATGTTCATCAAGTTTCTAGACCTCGGCTGCCTATTACCTATGAGCAATGTTACCAGTTTCTCAACATTTTAAAACTAGACATCTCATAGCATGATTCATCCATGAACCAAGTCTCTTCATTTGTAAGTAAAGAATCAGAAATTCTCATGCAAGGTGATGGTTTCACAAGTGCAAGTGATTTTTTGACTAAAACTTTGTTTCCTAATTTTGATTCAAAACACTATGTTTTTGCATCCTCTTTATCATTACCTCAACAATCAAATCCTACCAAAACTCCTTGGATCATTGATACTGGTTCCATAGATCACATGATCTGTTCCATCTCTTTCTTCACCAACATTATGTTTGTTGTTTCCAAATTCGTAAAACTACCAAATGGTCAATTTGCTGTAGTTACTCATATTGGTACAATCAGGATTTCAGTGTGTTTTGTTCTCACTAATGTACTTTGTATTCCTTCGTTTTCGTTTAACCTAATATCAGCTAGCAAATTGATCAACAATTTACAATGTTGTGTCATGTTCTTACCAAAGTTCTGTTTTATTCAGCATCTCACAACCTAGAAAGCGATTGGGTGGGTAAAGAAGATGGAGGTTTATATCATTTGCTGCAACATTTAGTGTTTGTTTTGCCAAAGCATTCTGCTTCTATCACTCATGCTAAGTTCATGCCTAAACACTCAATTACTGATTTATCTTCTGCTAGTTTTTGTATCAATTTTGTTAATACTAGCCTATGACATTATAGATTAGGGCATCCTGCAAAACTTCCTCTGAAGTCACTTTTTTTTATGTAATTCCACAAGTTTTACATGAATCGAATAAGACTTGTAATATTTTTCCCTCTGCTAAACTACAGCGTTTATCTTTTCCTCATGGTACATCTACCTTTGCACAATTATTTGATCAACTCCATTGTGATATTTGGGGTCTCTTCTCTATAAAATCCCTTACTGGGTCATCATATTTTCTAACAATTATTGATGATTATACTAGGTTTACATGGATTCACCTTTTAGAGAATAAATCTCAAACCAGAACCCATATTTAAAGCATTTTTTAATCTAGTTGAGACACAATTCAATACTAAAATCAAAACCTTAAGGTCAGATAATAATGCTGAATTCAACATGGATTCTTTCTATGCATCAAAAGGTGTTATCCACCAACTTAGTTGTGTTGAAACACCTCAACAAAACTTCATTGTCGAACGCTAACATCAACATATTCTCAATGTGGCTAAATCCCTTCTCTTTTAGTCACATTTGCCTTTACAGTTTTAGGGGGATTGCATTCTTGTTGTAGTACACTTGATAAATCATATTCCTACTCCTATACTACATAATAAATCCCCTTATGAAATCTTGTTCAAATCTTCCCCATCATATTCCCATTTACTAGTATTTGATTGTCTTTGCCATGCAAATACTCTTATTTGAAATATACATAAATTTGATCCTAAAGTTAAGCCTTGCATATTCCTTGGCTACCTATATGGCATGAAAGGATACAAACTTTATGATTTACATCTCCATATTGTCTTTGTATCTAGAGATGTAGTGTTTCACGAAAATGTCTTCCTTTTTGCACTCAAACATTCAGTATCTACTACTAGATATGTTTTACCTTTACTTGTTCCAATGCATGAATCTTCCCTTCCATTACATGATCTTTCACTTCCACAGCCTAGTGCAAGTCATCACAATTCCACTTCAAAATTTTGTATTGAGTCTGCTTCAGAAACACTTCGTGGTAGAAAGTCTTCTAGGATAAAACATACACTGGGATACTTACATGATTATCATTGTCATATTACAACCTCCACTTCAGATCCCACACCCTCATCAATAACTTCAGACATTCCTTATTTCCTTTCTTCAGTGCTTTCCTATGACCATTAATTTTCTTCTCAAAAATATTTTAGTCTTTCTGTCTCTGCACTTGTTGAAGCAAAATCTTATGCTCTGGCTATAAGACATCAGGAATGGCATGAGGTTATGGATATTGAGATTAAAGCACTTGAACTTAATAATACATGGATTGTTGTTGATATCCCTATTTCAAAACATGTAATTGGGTGCAAATGGGTTTACAAAGTCAAGTTAAAATCTAATAGGACTTTAGAGAGGTATAAAGCTTGGTTAGTTGCCAAGGGGTATAATCAATGTAAGGGCTTGGATTACAATGAAACATTCTCCCTTATGTCTAAGCTCACTACCATGCACACCATTTTAACAGTGGCAACAGTAAAACAATGACTTCTTCATCAATTATATGTTAACAATATTTTTTTTCGAGGGCAATTAGATGAAGAGGTCTATATGTCCTTACCTCCTGGATTCACTAGTCAGGGAGAGTCCACGGCCTGCAAACTCAACAAGTCCTTTTATGGCCTCAAGAAAGCTTCAAGGCAATGGTTTGCTAAGTTTTTTAATGCTTTGCTTGAATTTGGATTCATCCAGTCCAAGGCTGATTACACCTTATTCACTAGAACTTTGAAGGGCTCATTCATTGTATTGTTCGTTTATGTTGATGATATCGTAATTTGTTAGTAATAATTCAGCTGAAGTTTCATAGTTTATCTAAATGCTTAATGATAAATTTTAGTTAAATGACCTTGGACATTTGAAATATTTTCTTTGTTTGGAAATAACTCGTAGTGAGCTTGGCATTTTTGTTTGTTAGAGAAAATATGCCATGTAAGTTCTTGAAGATTATGGTATGTTGGCTTCCAAACTAATGAATTTTCCCATGGGACCTAATGTGAAGTTTTCTAAGGATTTTGGATAACTTTTAGAAGATCCTACTAGATACAGAAGACTTGTTGGACGTCTGCTTTACCTCACTATCACCAGACCTAATATTTCTTTTGTTATTCAAGTATTAAGTCAATTTATGGTTGATCCTAGTGTTGAAATTCGCGGATTAAGACAACTATGCACCTAAAGGCGGAATTGGTGCAAATACAATAAATATAGCAATTCTAAATTAATTACTTTAAAGTAAAGAGATAAGGGAAAGAGATTGCTAACTCGATTTTTAACGTGGTTCGGCAAGCCTACGTCCACGACTCAAGTACCAACCCGTACTTGAGTATTGTACTCTCTTACTAAACCAAGTAATAAGATTACAATTTTACGCTGATGAATCCACACCAAGACTTTACACCACTTGAAGATATGCCCTCTTCCACTTGAAGATGTCCCTCTTCAAGATTTTCCTTTTCCCACTTGAAGATGTACCCTCTTCAAGATTTTTCCTTGGTGATGTTCCCTCACCAATACCAAGAGTTTTATACTCAACTCTCAAGAGTTTCACAATGGTTGTTTTAGTAAAACAACAATACACTCTTAATAGTGTGGATATTACAAATGAAGATCTATGATCTCTTTCTCTCACTTAATAGCACTTAGGATATTTGAAGGTGTTTAAGTGTAGTGAGAATGAGAAATACTCTTTGTGTTAGGATATGAAGATTTAAACACAAATATGAGTATTAATGAGGATTGATGATATGAAGGTGTTTATGCACTTCTAATTGCCTCAATATAAGATATGAAAGTTCTGTCTATTTTGTTTTGCAATTAAGAGGCCTATTTATAAGTTTCAATTAGAAACTAGCCGTTTATAGCCGTTAGAAACTAGCCGTTTATAGCCGTTTGAAACTAGCCGTTTATAGCCGTTAGAAACTAGCCGTTTATAGTTGTTTGAGTGCAACTGTCATATCAAGCGGTCGACCGGTTCACAACGGACAAAACCAAGCGGTCGACCGGTTCACAACGGATAAAACAATTTGTCTTCCAAGCGGTCGACCGGTTCACAACGGATACCTCAAGCGGTCGACCGGTTCATGCAGAAATCTATTTTGACAAATTATCTTTTCTGAATTTCTTGAACCGATTGATTATGACTTAAACCTTTTAATCATCAAATCCTTTTAATGCATGCAATGTGAAGTGTGTGAGTTCATTTTAATTTGTGCTATCAAGATAGAAATTGAGATTTACATAAAGCACTAAAATGAACACTTATTCTAAGTCTTCACTTGCTTGCATCTTGGACTTCTTGGAGTG
>CM063603.1:3943873-4143149 GCA_032356905.1 Salix exigua | reverse complement strand
ATATATTCGTATCTTATGCAAGAAATTTTGTAGAATATCAGAAGATAATTTCTTTTAAATAATGCAATTGAATTCAACATTGCAGTGGATCATCATACCACTTATCTGCACCTTTCTTTTTCCATATTCATCGTGTATTTTGCGCGGAGTATAATCTTTATATACTCCAAAATAGAACGAACCTGATACACTTTTTGATGCTTGCTAGAATCCTGAACAGAAACTTGTCAGGAAAATTTGTGAGTGGTGATCACTTTGCTCATCTATCGATCCTCGCAATATTTCGGCAGCCAACAGATCCGAAACATGGCATCTCGTCTTCAGCCGGCCGTTGTGGAGGCAGGATGCCAACAGAAAAATGTTAGTCTTGAAGGATCACCTGATAGCATAATGAGCAGGTTTGAATCTCCGGCTCCGGCCTTTTATCCGACAGAAAGATACATGAGATTTCCGCAGTACGACTGTCAAGCTGGTAATTATTTCTGCTCTCAATACTCTAAGTCCCACGATTCACATCAATCTTCTGGGGAAAACTATATCAACTCAGGAGAGCAAGCTGATCTCAGCTATGGATCGAGGAGCACTTTGGAATCGGTTGTGAGACCCCAATTCTCTTACTATAAATCCTTTGACAAGTCCGATAAAGGTATAAGCAGTTCTTCAGAACAACACAATAAGTTTCTAGATAATCCCGGTGTCTCCATAGCGAATCACTTTCTAGTCCCTTTCCAAGGAAATCAAAATCGTCAAGTAAGTGTTCTCCAAGTTGGTATTTTAGTTTTATCCTCCAAGTAGAAAATTCATTTTGACCATGTCATGTTGTCACTGTGCAGGTTGATTGTAATCCATATAATTCTTCATCTGCAGATCTGGGCTGCTTCAATTCTCGAGAAGAAAATCGATCTCCAAGATTTTCTTTGGGAGTTTTTCCTATATCTTCAGGCAAAGATCTGTCAGCTACACTGTCAAGTAAAACAAGGATAAGATGGACCCAAAATCTCCATAGAAAGTTTGTTGAGTGTGTAAACCGCCTTGGAGGTGCTGAGAGTAAGTAACTTCATGAGTGTGAGTTTTATTTTCATATGAGAAGAACAAAATGTAATGTTCATATCTGTTCCTATTGATTGATCAATTACAGAGGCAACACCTAAAGCTATACTAAAGTTGATGGATTCAGATGGATTGACTATCTTTCACGTGAAAAGTCATTTGCAGGTATCATTGCTTAACCATATAGTATGGATTTTTGTTTTTATATTCAATTTGGGATTTCCTTTCTAAGATCTGTTCGTTATTTCTTTTCTATTTGTTCTTGCAGAAATATAGAAGTGCAAAATACATACCAGACTCCTCAGAAGGTAAACCCTTGTTCTTTTTAACTTCTTTGTGTCAACGGGTTTTGATAACAAACTGAAAATAATTTTCATCAACAGAATGGTTTCTTAGCGTGACATAAGATGCAATCTTAGGCTTACATTTATCTTTTCAGCAACTCATTTACTCTGTACATGGTAATTGTGATGATGTTTGCTGACATGTAATAACTTGCTATGCAAGTTTTTGGTGTCTGAGATTTGTGTGAAGTCCAGTTTTCCTGTAAAACACAACATCAGAAATTATTGCAGACAAACCGGTTCTTTAATTTTCTGTTTGATGATGAAGCATGCATGTTTAAATTTTGTAGGACTTTTGCATGCTTTCTTTCACTGTTCTTAAAATTCTGATTCAAATACCACTTCAATGGCAGGAAAGGCTGAGAAAAGAACTAGCACAGATGATGTATCACAGCTCGATGTCAAAACGTAATCTCATAACGAATATCCTTCTTCCTTGTTTATTATACTAATCGTATCCTAACAAGCGTTCAAGCCAGATAAATTTCTGAAATTTGAAATTGCCTTTCTTGTCTTCTTTTGTGTTTCTTATTTTTAATGATCTGTGACGGGCCTCTCAGGCAACCATTTGATCTTATGACAAATTGTTAACCATGTCTTGCAGTGGATCTCGAATCAGAGAGGCACTGGAAGTGCAGATAGATGTCCAGAGGCGTCTGCACGAGCAGCTGGAGGTACTTCCACAAGATCTTTTACTGATGCCAACTGTTATTTCGTTTTTTGTCAATAATGGTTTTCCTGATGACCTCCGGAGAGGAGTGATTCGGTTCATTCAAGACCAAGATGATCAGGCTTTTGAATGGCCTAGCCTTCAGTTTCACCTACCAATAATTATTAATTTCGCTTACATTTATCATGGCAGATTCAAGAAAATCTACAATTACGTATTGAAGAACAAGGCAAGCAACTTAAGATGATGTTTGATCAGCAGCAGAAAACAACTAATAGTCTCTTGAATAATCAGAACTTGAGCATTACTTCTCTAGATGAGTCAACATTTAGCCCTGAAGGTATTGATATTTCTATTGTAGAAGGCTTTATTAATAATACCCATTTCCCATCCAAGATAAGTTAGATCTTCAAAGCACATTGGACTCATTTTATTGTGCAAGTACTCATGGCTTCTGGGGAAAGTGATTTCTAATCCCCAGCTACATCAGAATCGCAAATGATCTCTTCTCCTTTGTAAAGAAAGTGAAAGCATTTGATTTTGCCTATACGGGAAGAGTAAATACATACGAATACGATGTGTTTTCACAGTATAATACTCATTAGAGCCTGGAAGTTGGGATTCTTGCCAAAAACAGAAAGTAATGTGGTTCTTGTACTGTAAATTCTTCCTAGTTCTGCATCAGCTTTAGAAACAAACTCTTGCATTATTGTTATGTGCTTCAATTTCATCCTAATAAAAATTTACCAGAGTTTTGATTTCTTCTCTATTAGCCTGGTTATATGAACCATCCTGTTAGCCCTGGATGCTGCACTCAATCAGAAGTCTACCAAAAATCATAACGCCCACAAGTTTTTCCATTTCATTCTGCAATCAGCAGATCATTTGGCTAACTAGAAAAAACAATTTGGCCATTTTTTTGTGACTAGCTTCCAAAATCAATGCTCCATAAGATCCATCATATCAGCCGGCAAGTATAATGCTATATCGAAACCATTGGTTAAGACAAATCTTGATCATGTTTTAGTGCCTTCTGAATATATCAGATTGTCAAAAGAAACAGAATGAAGTGCAGCGAAAGTCCAAAAGCTGGAGATAAAAAGTGATCAATGTTCTGCTTCATCATCTAGAGCTGTTGAATGCTTTTAATCAAAATAATATCTATCTGATTCTAACCTAATCATCTTCATGAAGAACTTAATAGGGATAGAATCCTAGCCTTTTCTGTCTAATAAATAAATAAGCAGTTGAGCAGGGCAGAATCCTTGGCGTGTTAGTGCTTCGTCATTCATTGCCATCCTTACCCATAGACCTTGTAAGAATGTCGTCATTCTTTTTCCATGTTTTTGACCGTTGTGCTCGAGAGCTCAACACATGGATAGTACAGATCATGCAGAAAGCTGTCCATGATCAAATTATATTTGAATCTGTCTTTGACTCCTGATCATTTGATAAAAAAGATTAAACTAAAGATTGAATGAATTCTTTTTCTATTAGTGGTCCTTTTTAAACCTCACTCTGGGAATCCATCTAGTGCAAGGCCGAGTGATGGATCACACAGATTAACCTCAGAATATCAAAATAGCATCAATTTGAAAAAATAATTCTTTTAAGTGAAGATAATTGGATTCAGTCAGACACAGAAAATGAAGTCAAAGTTCTTTCATTGCTGCCAGTCACGAGGGCATCCTGGTGTGCACATGCATGCGAGCTCATGTCCTGTCAATGGTTAATCCATGGCTAGAACTTGTACTTTAATTGTGTACTATCATTCCACTGCTTAAATGTGTAGAATAAGTACTACCTGCTTCGGTAATACATTTAACATAGACAATTGTCCTCATCCTAGCCAAAATGATATACGAACCGGTTAATTTCGTTTCGTTTCGAGTGAAAAAATCGAAATATTTTGTATTAGTTAAAAAACAAAATAAAACAGTGCAGTTTTTATCTCATTTAAAATTTCGGTCTGTTTCGAAAATTTCACCCAAATTTCGGCTAGAACGTTCCGTCCATTCTGTTTCGGCCAAGTAGTGTTTTTTTTTAAATAATGAATAATTTTACAATATCAATCGTTAGATTGAGATAAAAATATTATGTTAAAATTTCAAAGCAATTATAAAATATAATGTTCTTGCGAGATTGATGATGACATTCTCATAATATTATATATGTTCATAATTTTGTTCAGAAAAATCATTTTATTATGTCATTTTTAAATTAAATTACACAACTAAATAATTTTATTTTTGAATTTGAACTAAAAAAAATAATCAATATATATATATAATACAATCTCGAAACAACGCACCAAAACACTCCAAAACTAAATGATTTGAAAAATCAAATCAGAAACGGAATTGATAATAACTGCCAAGAAGTTGACTAAAATGCCTGATCATTTCGGACAATTTATTGGAAAACTGCCATCACAAGGTGTGTTATTAAAATTTATAGCAGATGTTATCATTTGGGTGGAAACTCTCCGGACCCCACCACTTGGAAGTGATATTTTGTTCTTCTAAAAAGATAAAAGGATGACTGCATAATGATCACATCCTCTGCCGGTACAAATGAGAATTGATTAACAGAAACATCCTAGGGTTCGTGTTCTTATAGAGTGATAATATAATATATGTATATACGACTTATCTGCTTTAAAAGAGAAATATACATAGAAAGCGTACTGGGGCTTCCAATCATAAGACAGAACATGATTGGAATGTGAGACCTTGATCGCAGCCATCAAGCATGGGGGGGGCATCTCCATGGCAAGATCTAGAGCCTGCCCCATTAACTGACATCACTCCAAGTCAATTCGATCAGCTAGCTGCGGCATTTTGCACAAGTGAATGCTTATTGGATTTTCAGCTGGATGATGATTATGAAATTGCTACTTTCCCTTCAAGCTCACAGGTTCCTGTGCCTAATGATGCAAAGATGCCATCATATCAGTCATCCAGGGGTGACATTTTCGATGAATCCAGTTGGCAAACAAGTCTGGGACCTTATTTATTTAGCAGCCAGCACCATAAATACTGTGGAAAGATTCAAAAATATCTTTCTACCATTAATTCGGGGGGGAGTACATCCCTTTCACTTGAGCAAGTCCAAGTACTTGGAGACAATGCAACCTTGATTGGAGGGCAGCTTCAGCCTCCTTCTGATAGGCAGACTGATCCCGAAGTAAGTTCTCTACTTAACTTTATGTCTGGTTTCTTTTGTATCAAATGTATTTATTTTTAACTTCTAATCCAAATCTGGTATAAGCTTCTCGAGTCTCAACAGCTGGAATCATCTACAAGACATTTGGGGGATGGTTACTCTACTTGCAGCGGTTCAGGATCTTCTGGACCAATTTTCTCGAGTAAAAAACGAATTAGATGGACTCAAGGTCTTCATGAGAAGTTTGTCAAGTGTGTGAATAGCCTTGGTGGTGCTGCAAGTAAGTAAATTGGTATGAGCTTTGCTCAGTTGTTGAAGGACTATCTTTTATTGATTGTCTCCATTGATTGATCAAATGATAACAGAAGCAAAACCAAAGGCCATACTGAAGATGATGGAAACAAAAGGATTGACCATCATTCAGGTCAAAAGTCACTTGCAGGTACTTAAGATCAGGTTGTGTTTAGGTTCCACCTAAGTTTATTTCTATTGATCATCCTTTTTCATAAATTTGTTTTGCAGAAATATCGATCTGACAAGTACTTGTCAGAATGTAAACAAGGTAAATTTCTGCTGCATGTTGAAGTGCTTTTGAAGGCAATCTACTTGTGATTTTCACATCATTAGTGGTTTTCTGCAGAAAAACCTACAATCAACGACATGCCCCAACTTGTCTTCTCTTCTAGATGCAACATGGAAATCAAGGAGGCACAGCAACTGCAGCTAGATATTGAGAAGCATCTTCAAGAACATTTAGAGGTATGCCTTGTGCCCTATTTTGAAATGCCTAGCAAACCAGCTGTTATGAGCTTAAAACTGGACAGAAGTATTGCTTCATATGCCTACGGAAAAGTGGTCAAAATTCTTTTTCGGTTGAGAGGCCATTTCATGTATTTTACCCATTTGGAACAGATTCAGCGAAATCTGCTACTGAAAATTGAGGAAAATGGGAGGCGGCTGGAGCTAATGCTGGAACAACAGCAGAAAACAAACAAAAGCCTACCCTAAACTTGAGTCTGGAAAGCCTGCGAATTGCGGCATCCATTAATCTACCATGAAGATGCTGGAATTTCAACCGCAGATCTCATTCAGTTTAATCAAGTTTGTATATGTGCAGCAATGAAATTCCAAAAAGACTCGCCATCTGCAAGGATCCACACTTGTTTAATGGAAAACAAGGCTTATTTGGTCTGCTTTTATTACATAAATCAGTTATGAGAAGTGAGATTCAGAACACTGCCAAGTCTATACAAGAACAGCTATCAGAAAAGAGGGAATGTGCCCAGGCCTTGCTTGTAGTCATCAAGATTGAGTCTTGACCATTTAGTGATCTTCTTAAGTTGCTGTTTGGAGTTTAAATTCCAGTTTCGCAGCCAATATGCTGTTTATTGAATCATTGTATGCAAAATGTTACAGTCACACACACATAAATTGGGGGTTGTTTAAATAGTGACAAACAAAACTTTTAATCAGAGATAGATTAATCAGAGTTATATTCTTGCCAAAATTTGATAAATTATAAAAGAGTTTGCTCCATATTTTATTGTTTTGAATTTGAATCCAGAAAATATTTTTTTATCTAAATCTATTCATAATATTAATTAGAACATGAATATATTTAATTAGGAAAATATAAATAAAAGCATAAAAATAAATTTATATTTTTTTAAAACAATTCATATCCTTTTAAAATAAACTATTAAAGATTTCGATGACAAGAAAATAACCACATAGTGGTTTTTATTTATACAAAGAAAAGAGTCGAGTATACTTCATTTGCTTAGAATGGTAAAATAAAGGCAGGAACACAACGGACAACTTAAATAAATTAACAATTTTGTAAAAATCTCAAACTCCAGATTTCACTTCACATTCCCAAAGAAACAAAACAAACTACAAATGGAAGACATGAAGAAAAGAAAGATGGACGAGGGAAGTAACAATGGTTCTGGCGAAACATCAACCACACAAGATTACCTTCGTTCACTACTTGACCCTCTTAATAAACCCCAGCTTGTCGATCTTCTTTCCAGACTGTACGTCCCTCTCTTTCTCGCCCTCTTGCCTTTTTCTTGTAATTGTTTACTGGGTTTCCTTTACTGGGTTCTTCAAAAAAAAATTGGATTCTATTTGTGTTTCTATTTGTTTGCCAGATATAAAACATTTATATGGGTCTGTTTTGTGATGAAAGACTACTGGGATTTTAGTTTATGTTGATATAATTGTTGCAATTAATCTAAGATTAAAAGTTGAGTTTTCTTTCTACAGGATTGGTAGTAATTGTAGTCTATGTTTGGTTTTTCAAAGCCTTTGGTAAGGGTAAAGTATTTAACTTTTTAGCATAAAGATTGGGAATTTTTTAGCCTTGTTCTGTTTCAGGCAAATAAACAGTGCCACGTTAATTCTAGATTGGTTCTTGTTAGAGAAAGCCACTGGGCTGTTGTTTCCTATAGAAAGTTTTTATTTTGTGTGTTTAATTGATAATACCCTTTGTCTTTTTATTAAAAGCTTGAGCTTTGTACATTTTAGTGTATTCTGGTAGATGCATTAAGAAGCTCCTGTTGTTTCTTTTTAGAAATTATCAGTTTTGGATCCTTGTTTTTTTATCCTCTGATGGTTCATGGTTCAAATGAATAAGATTTTTCATTGCGGTGAATTTTTATAGATGCATTTGCTTTTTCTATGACTGTTATCTTCGCAAAAAAATTATTTTTGGATCTCTACATTTCTATACCCCTGATGTTTTAAATATTGTATATTCATGTAAACATGTTTAGAAGCTCTTTACTTGCTACAACTTTCTATAAACAAAACAGCTCTGGAACCTATATTTGTTCTCTGCTTTTGTGCGTGTGTGTGAGTGAGTGAGTTTGCATTCACCGAATATATCAGTGCCGTCGTGAGAATGTTCCACTCATCTTGCTGATTGGGGGTTTGTGGGTGGTTCTTCATCTGTATGCTGTGTGATTGACACTGTGCATGTGTGTCTGCTTGCATGTTGAGGCATAAAGAGGGTCCCAATATCCTTCAATTGCAGAAGAAATTAAAAGTCTTGCCAGTGCAGATCCAGTCCATCGAAAGCTTTTTGTTCGTGGCTTGGCCTGGAATACCACTTCAGAAACCTTGTGTGCTGTGAGTGCATTGCTGAGTGTCTTATTTGTGTGCCATGGTGATGATTGTCCCACATGAAACTAGTTTTGCCTTGAGTTTTTTCACATGGAAAATACACTTTTACAAACTCCTCTTTGATGTATTGCTTACTATTCTAAATCTTTCACATGTCTAAGTGCTGTATGCTTTTGTTCCAGGCATTTCAAATGCATGGTGAGATAGAAGAAGGAGCTGTGATCTATGACAAAGCAACAGGAAAGTCACGTGGCTATGGTTTCATTACATACAAGCATATGGAATCAGCACAAAGTGCACTGGGAGCACCAAGCAGATTGATTGATGTAAGTTGGTTCTTTTTAAGTTCTTGCATGTGTGATATCTCTATACATCAAACAGTGCCACCAACTCTGTGCCATTCATTTCCCTATACATCATAATTTGTGTGTTTTTTTCTGTGCACACTCCTGTTCTGCCTGCATGGATGATCTGTTTGTAAGGGCATAGATTCCAAGTAATAAGCAGAATTGGGTTATGGAAGATGAAGTGTGACATGATTAAAAGAACAAAATTATGAGGTTAACACTCGTGTCATACATACCTTCATTAGCACATTGATCTGCTTTGAGAAAATCTAACTCGAGATATTTAGTGAATTGTGAATTATCTTCTTGTTTGTGAGTATATAATATGGTCAAATGTTATAAACAACATACTTGAGGTGAAAAATTACAAATCATTGTTTAAATCTGTGACTGGTTGAGTTCCCCAAAAATGTTGCTCTTCTAAGATGTACTTTAAGTATGAAGTAGAGGTAGTGTTTATTATCGCATGGCTGTCATTACACTCTGTAAGTAGCTAGGATATTGACTTTTGATGCCAAGGCTTTTCACAGCTAAGCAAGAAAATCCTAGACTCCTTGTAACTTCTATAGTTACAGATTTGTGCTGTTTTCACACATTTTCTTAATCTTGAGATTTTTATATTTGCTATATGTGTTCTGATTCCAGAGCCGGATGGCTGTTTGCAATCTAGCTTGTGAGGGATTAACTGGTGCAAGCACCACGCCTGATCTAGCCCAGAGGAAACTTTACATTGGGGGTTTGTCGCCAGAGATCTCAAGTGAGATGCTGCTTAATTTTTTTGGAAGATATGGGGATATTGAGGAAGGCTCAGTTGCCTATGACAAAGATACTAATGAATCACGGTAAAATGCCAATTTCTTTATCTGTTTGTCAAGAGATATTTGCTTTTTTGAACTTTTTCCCAGTGCCTAATTCTTCAGCTAACTGTTGAAGATTGTTTCCTTTTCCCTTTCATATAAAGTGGGTTTGGTTTTGTTACATACAAGACAGCGGAGGCTGCAAAGAAGGCCATAGATGATCCACAGAAGTTGTTTGGGGTAAGTTGAAGATAATTCCCTAGAGGCGGTCATAATAGTGACCTTATTTATTCTTGTAATACTAGAGGAGGAAAGTTCTTAAACATTGGAAAATTGTGATTTTTTTATTTTCATTTTGTAGCTGCTGGAATGTCTTTGTAAAGTTTGCTCTCTAATTCCTTATTCATGAGTTATTTTAATTTATATCAAAATGCAATATGCCATACAATGAAGATGGTTACAAGTGATGTTTGCTTCTCCCAGGAAAAGGAAAGAAAAAGAACTTGATGTTTGCTGTAATGTGCAACAAGGAGTTAAGATTATCTAAAAAAACAGTGGTTGTGTTTGCTATAGGTAGTTCGTTGTCACTATAATGTGCTGCATTGAAGTTGTAGATTCTGAAACTTCGGATTTATGAGCCTACCACAAGTAGCTTGGACTAAGGCTCTGTTAAATTGATTTTAGTTTTAGACCAGGACCTATTATAGGTTAACTTTCCTACTGCAGTTTGGGCAGAAATTGGTGCTCCTCCATCAATATATATATATGTTTGGGAATGCCCTTTGGAGGATTGAAGGTCTTCAAGGGCATTCGATTATGCCCTTCCCCTATAAATTTCGGTTGTTTCAACTCAACATAGAATGGGACTCTACTTCTATTCCTATTCTTATTAATTGATTATGGTATTTATCTGAAGCTTCAAATTTCTAAGCAAGAGATCTCTCTTAAGGGCCCTGTTTTTGTCAAACGGGTTGTAAAGTGCTCGTTCTAGATGCAGGTCTTTTTAATTGTGTTCCTGTTTGGAAAGGAGCACATGCTCCATGAGTGACAAACTTTGATCTCTTGGTTGATCAAATTATGTGCTATCAAACTAACGTCTTTTTATTTGGTTGGCTGCAGGGAAGAACAATCATTGTGAAGCTTGCTGATAGCCACAAGAGCAAAACAGTACAAATGCAGGTACCAGCACCCATGGTTCCCCTACAGGTACCAATGGGAGCAGGTGGATATGCACAGCCAGGTAAAGCTGCCGCTAGCGGCGGTGCCCCTGTCGGTTATCCTTATCCTCAGACTATAGCATCATATCCAGCTTCTTCATACCCTAACCCTCCAGTTGCACCTGCTCCATACCCAACACAATCTCAGATTTCCTATGCACCAGTTTCGTCGAAGAAAGAACCGTCAGGGCATTCACCAGCACCACCTGCCGGAATGGGTGCATACCTCCCCTATTACTACCCTAATCAGTGACCTATTCTCAATGCAATGTTCGTGCTACTAAGGCTTTTGCCTCCCTAATGTGGTAGTTTTTATGTTGTCAAGTGGAGTTGTGGATGGCTCTAAGAGACAGTAGCTGTTGAGAGGCTTAGCAAAACAAAGTGAAATTTTGATACTGGATTATTTATTTATTTATTTATTTTCGTTTTCCCTTTTCTCCCTCCTTTGCCAAGAACTTAGCACACTTCATTAGCTCTCTAATATTAGTTTGGAGGGGACAGGCATCTCCAGGAGACAGATTCCACAAATAGTGTGTCTCACTAAAAGTTTAACTTGACTAAGATTTTTCTTCCTGGAACCTCGTATAGGTCCCCATTGGATACAGTAATTTTCAATTTGGTGTCTGAACTAATTTTCCCCTCATTTGGATCCTCATCGAGTAAGGAATTCTTAATTTCACGTTTTTAATGTCCAACATCCTCAAAATTAATTGACGAGTGCGATATCTTCAAGCAAAGATGCTGTAAAGATACGATGTGGACTTGTGGAACGTGGAAGCAGAGTGGAGAGGAGAAGACCTTGGTATTTAGAGTTAAAGTTCACAATATTTGCTATTTAAAAGTATATAAAAATAATTTTATTATTATTATTTAAAATTTATTTTTGACAATAATCTATTAAATATCTAAGAATATTAAAAATATATAATCAATAGTAACGCATCAAAACAATTTAAGAGATAAAATTCAAGACAACTGTCCTGCGCAAGCCACCACCTGGTCTAAAAACCGGCAGCCCTGTGCCCGGCTTGGCTAGAAGTCGGGCGGGGATATGGGCCAGACATTCCAGCCGAGGCCCTCCCATTATGATTCGGATCAGGATAGGCTGACCGGGTAGCCCACTTCATGAACGGGTCTAATCTCAGCGAAGAAAAGATCTCGATACGATACTATAATCTTAAAATATGTGTGGGAGTAAAAACTAATTTAGAAACAAATGGAGGGCGCCTCTTGCAATTAACTAAGAATAATTGGATTCATGGCCACACTAGCTAGGCTTCTCTCTCTTGCACTGGCCGCTCAGCAACCAGAGCTTCATAGTAGTTCATACTGGGCTCCAACCGAACCTATCGAAAGGCAAGAAACCGTGTACCTGAATCTGCAAATTTCACTTGTCAGTAACTGAACTCAAAAAAACCAACCATTCTAACAAGGTAAGAAACTCTACAAAAACTATCATAGTCATAGGAACTTCTGGTGTTGTTATTTGTTAAATCTCTATCAAGCTCTAGACGTTATTTCTTTCAAGTTGGCCATGAACCATTTGCACAAACTCCAAATTCTGAAAAGGGTTTCTCCTAATTTTGTTGGTAGATGCAGAAAACCAATATGGCAAGTGGGTTCTTTGTGCTACATTGTAGAAAACCCTAGGTTCTATGGGACAAAACCAATGGTTCAAACTGAAAATTCGGATAGAAATTTGATAGATAGTGATCAAGGCATTAGCAAAATCTCTGATGCAGCTAGAAGGGAAGCCCAGGCTGCAACTGCATTACTGGAGTATTTGCACTCCACTAGAAATTTTCAGTTTTTGGATGCAGAGCATATGAGCAAATACTCACCTATTTTTGTTAAAAACCTACTAAAGAAGGTTAATATCGATGCAGATATTAGGCGGTCCATTACCCGTTACTTGCGTTACCACCCGATTAATGAATTTGAGATTTTCTTTGAGAGTATGGGTTTAAAACCTCAAGAGTATTGTACTCTTCTTCCGCGTGATCTGATGTATTTGAGTGATGATGATTTTCTGCTTGAGAATTATCATGTGATGTGTAATTATGGGATTGCGAGAAATAAGATGGGAAAGATCTATAAGGAAGCAACAGAAATTTTTCGATATGATTATGGGGTCCTGGAATTAAAACTCAAAGCTTATGAGAAGCTGGGGCTTAACTCTTCTTTTATAGCCAAGGTGGTTGTCCGTAGCCCTGATCTTTTGATTGGAGATGCGAACATTGACTTTATCAAGATATTGGAGTTATTGAGGAAAGGGGGACTTGAGTACCGTAGAATTGAGAAGCTTTTGTCGGATAAGAGTACTTACAACTGGAGCCAGTTGCTTTCACTTCTAGACTTATTTGGCAAGGCAGGTTACAATGATGAACAGTTAAGTGAGCTGATAAGCCAGAGACCATGGATTCTGCGTGAGGATTCAGTGAATAGGTCTCTTTTGCTAATTGGGTTCCTGCTTAAATTTGGATCCACGATGAACCAGATATGTTCCTTGTTTCTGCAGTTTCCCAAAGTACAAGTTGAGAAATTCGTCTCAAATTTCAGGCATTGTTTTCTGTTCTTGAATGAGATCAATATGGAGGCATATGAGATTGGGAAGCTTTTTCGTTCCCACCCTATATTTATAGGTTCATTTACATTGAAGAAAACCAACAGTTTGCTCTCTCGTCTGAATGCTGGGAAGAAGCGAATTTGTGAAGTCATCCAGGAGAATCCAGAAATTATGAAGAAATGGGTGAAGGGATCAAAAATTGAATGGCTACCAGACTCGGGTGAGGAACTAAGATCTCAAATGCTGAAGACTAAGTTCTTCTTGGACTTGGGATTTGTAGAGAACTCAGATGAAATGAAAAGAGCACTTAAGGTTTTCCGGGGAAGAGGAGCAGAGCTTCAAGAGAGATTTGATTGTCTTGTGATAGCTGGTTTGGATAGAAAGGATGTTTGTGAAATGATAAAAGTATCCCCTCAAATTCTTAATCAGAAAAAGGATGTTATTGAAATGAAGATTGATTTTCTAATAAATGATTTGGGTTTACCCGTATCATCTTTAGTCAGATTCCCTTCCTATCTCTCTTACACAATGCAAAGAGCTAAGCTTAGGTTAACAATGTATAATTGGCTCAAAGAGCAGGGAAAAGTTAATCCTGTGCTTTCCTTCAGCACTATAGTTGGTTGCACAGATAATGTGTTCCTTAGTCAATATGTCGATCGTCATCCTAGAGGCCCAGAAATTTGGGAAGATTTAAAGAAAGAAATTTATAACACATAGAAGCTATCTGCTGCACATAACTTGACTAGTCTGAAGATGATTGATTCTTTTATTCTTACAAGCCAGAAATTTTTATTGACGATGTTGTATTCAGACATCTTATATTGAAGACAATACACCCTTTCTCTCTCCTGGGTTCTCCTGGAGCACCTTCTACTTATCCTGCATAATCTTAATTTCCGAGCCATGGAGAAAGACCCCTTCTGCTTTGACCAGCAACACCTCTGGGAATGGCAGGTAGTCGTCATACTACCTTCATAAACAATGAGTTTTTTGCAGTGGAATCATACACTTTCTAAATTCCCTATTTATTCAACTGTAATTTCTTAGTTCAAGATGTCATTATCTTATCGCTTTTTGCAGTCAGGATGTGGTTTTGTACTTGCATGCACGACAGTGGAAGCTACATGGAAGGCCACGGATGAGAGGTGCTTGGAGTAAATCTGATAATAATTCGTCAACTGGTCCTTACAGAGTCTTTTTCCTTTTTTGTTGTTCTATACATGATGATTCCTTAGAAAAGGGAATTTCTCGACTTAGACTACTGGGTTTTTTTTTCTATTTGCCTTCTTTGCATAAATGCATTTGTACTGTACTTAAATTCAAAGCATTAACAAAAGTTTATATTGGAATACACTATCTTTCTCCATTTCATAAGCAGCAAGCCATAAATGCTTTTGTACTGTACTTGCAGAATGAAGTCTATAAGGAGTGAAAAAGTTTCTCTGAAAGACATTAATATAACGAGCTACGGACAGTTCATTCACTATTTCTTGCTCAATTGAGGTTGTGGATTTAAATTTCTGAGTTTTAGAAGCTTTTATAAAATATCTTTGCTGCTGCAGTTTGGACAGTGTCTGATATTCCACTTACAGTAGATAATAATTAGGGAATATGGAGTCAAATGGCCTGATTTGGAAATTGAGTGTCTGGAATTCATCCAAATATCACCTTCAACTACGATTTTCTTTGGTGTCAACATGATGCATAGAAAAGGATTCTTCTTTTATTCATATTGATAATGCAATGTCTACCAACTATATTTAGAGGCTTTCAAGTTCTAAACAATAGATGTATCTTGGATGTCGTGTTTTATAAATGAGTTGCGAAGTACGTACATGCTACCCCAATGACCACATCAGATGCCTTGTTGATCTTAATTTATTGCTACCTTCAAAAAGAGAAACCTTTTTCTATAGTTTTGGTTGCAGGAATGAACTATTACTGTGAAGCGTTCATATACCCTCAAGAGCAGGTCCAGACAAATGCAGTTATCTGAACCAACTGCAGCAGCTGGATGGATGCATCAGGTCAAGCATCTGCTGACTGCGTTGTCCATCGCGTTGAAGAAGAAGATGTAGAGGAAAATCTTTCGAAGTCTTGAAACTTTCATTCTACAGCTTTTGAGCTGGTTTCCTTGCTGCTATTGAATGGTTTTCACCGATTAGACTGAAACTGTTTGTGTTTTTCTTACATGCCCAGCCTTGATTGTTTAGGTGGGCTCTTCATTTGAATTGTCTTTTGCTCATCTCTTCAAGCCTCTTCGCAGGGTTTTTTCCATTAGAAACATAGCAGGGGAGGTGATCTCTCTTAACAATTGTGCTACCAATGATGAATATGTCCAAAATGTTGTTAATAATATTAAAGAATTAACTTATCTAAAAATTTAAGTTGTTAAGTAAGGTTTCATAATATGATTTATATATTTTTTAACATACCCTTTCCTTCTAGACTTGAAACTTGTACACAAGTTCACACTACTTTGTACTTGATTTTTATCAAATAGAAAGAAATTGATGAGATTTAAACTTGTGACCCTGGATCAACAAGGTTCTGATATCATATTAAATAATCAATTTATCTAAAAATTTAATCTATTAGATGATATTTCAAAATTTAATTTATATTATTCTCTAATAAATAACTCTTATTTGCTGATCTTTTCTATATGACATTATACAGGTGGTTGCAATAAGAGCTGGTACATAGTAAAAAAGAAAAAAGGTTGGTGATATTTGAGTTGATGGGCTTGCATATGAATTCAGAAAAAGGTCAGCAGAATTGTGCTGCTGGCAGCGAAGGAGTTTCAAGTATAATCTCATTTCAGAGCTTCTGCCATGTTAATATTATTCACTTTTCACTGATAAACATTGGCTCTGGGTTGATGTATTTCTATGGGGGAAGAGGAGCTTTCTATGGGGAAGAGCTTAAGACTATGCCTCTTAGGTCTCCAGTATATAGCTAATATTATTATGAGATTTTGCAACCAATTACAATTAAAAGTGTATAGCCATTGCACCACCACTCATAGATAGCTGTTTTTCCCAGTTTCTAGAATTATACAAGAAATGTTTTTTTGATAAATAACTTTAAGTATTGAAATATTCCCCAAAATAAATAGTTTAAACATTGAGTTAATTAACCTTGAAAATGAATAAAATAAAATTTATAAAGGGGAAATAATAGACGAAGTTATATTTAATGGTTATAAGAGATTATAGATAAACGATGTGTGTCTATCCAAGTTGGTGATGTCCCTTCTATTTATTTTTAAAAATATAGTTAAGGTTAGGAAAAATATCATTCATCTATACATATTATAAAAAATATATAAATCGTGTCAATGTTTCATTGTGTCTCTAGACACAGATCATCGTGGATTAAAATACTGGAATTATCTTTTTGCCCCTCAACCCACAAAATTTAACCCTCGTTGTCGAGGTCATTATGGACATTTACAAGGGTGTCTTTTCTATTTTTATTTACACAATGAAGCTATTCATTTACCCACGGGCACTCAGAAAAAGACAAAAGCTGATTGGGGGTAGTTTCAACTTTATCTGATTTTGAACAGTAAAATAACGATGTTGCCCTCCGGTGGAACACAGGTAAGGGGTTAGAGGCAAGGATAATTTCATTTTTTTTTACATTTTATGCACATTAAAATTACTTAAGTACCCTTAGGAACGACAAAAATGAAGAGCCAATGATGGGGGCATGGTAGTACTTTCATGCTTGGTCTTTTCATTGTTATTTCTGGGCACAGGGGTGTTTAGGTATTTCTGTAATTGTTGTTTTAGATTGCTGCAAGCATGTTTTTCGGATGGATGTACGGATCTTGACTTTGAATGTTGCCCATTCTTATATGAGCCTAAACTTCCAAACTATGGGTGACTCACATTTTAATTTATTTTGTTTGATTTTTTTTTACTTTATATTTTATAATTAGATTTAAAATAAATGATATTTAAATAATTATTTTATTATAAATAATATTTTTATCATTTATGATAGTATTAATTATTATTATTTTAATCATTATATCGCGGCTTTGAATATTCATTGTGAATTGGATATTTTTTAGATATTCTTTATATGGTTTTTTAAAAATTTATTACTCTTATATTTTTAACACTTTGAAGTATAAATTATCAATGAATTATTTTTTAGTTTTTCGAACTTACTTAAGTTCTTAGTTTGGAAAACATGGCTTCTAGTGAAAATAGGTTTTGATTAAAGATATACTTTTCTATTTATATTTCAAATAGTTGAAAATTTATTTTATTCCTTTTTATTATTGTGCAATAAATTTAGTTTTTCTTAAGTTTATTCTTTTTATATATTTGTATCCTGATTATTTGATTACTAATTTGATTATTAAGATTTGCTTTTAAGATAAGGATTGGTTGTTCTTTAAGAAACAATAATTTGAAAAGTAAGTATCAATGTGAAATGATATTATTGAATCTTAAAATGTGGTCATGATTTACTAATTTGTTATCTCTTTGGTTAGTTCCTTAAGATAAATAATAATAATAATAGATGTATAAAAACTATGGCATAGATTTAAACAACACAAGAAAAAAAATTAAATCCAAGAAATATAGGGTTACCATATAAATTTTATTTTATTTGTTATCATAATACTAAAATAACCTGATAAAAATATAATAAATAAATCATGAGTTCATTACTAACAAATTTGATAATAAGGAGATTAAATCGATTGGATTAGCGCGTTAAATCCAATATCAGTGTTATAAAAATAAAATTATATTATAAAAATAAATATAATATTAAAAAATTGAATGAAAAATAAATAAAATACTATTATAATAAATAAATAAATAGTGCTTTGTAATAATAAACATTGTTTTGCAAGAAGAAATACAATAATAATAAATAAATAAAACCTTTATCTTTTAGTTTAGTCTATAGTTAAATATTGAGGCGAAAATAGCCTCTCCATCTCCATTTAGCTTCCATCTTTCATAAACCCTTGAGGAGTGAGTACTTGCCGCTCAGCAGCCCCTTCCAAGTTCCATGCTTTGCTCCACTGAACCCGTTAGAAAGTGAAGAAATTCTGCCACCCTATATATCTCAATATCTATTTACAATCACTGAACTCGCCAAGCCTAGCACACAGTATAAGGTAAGAAACTCTCCAAGAAACACGCTTTTATACATTTCTAGTGAACTCATCAAACTTTAGGCTTTCTTTTAGTTTGTTAACTCTCTGGATATAGCTATTCTTCATTTCTAATCAAAATAGCCATGACCCATTTTGGCAAATTTATAATTTTCAAATGGGTTTCATCTAATTTCGTTGGTAGCAACAAAACCCGGTTGTCCTCAATAGTGTCATTATTCAACATTGCAGAAAACACTAGGTTCTATAGTACCAAGAGGATAGTTCAAACTGAAAATGGACAAAGCATAAGCCCAGTTTCTAGGACAGAAGCCCAGGTTGCGTTATTAGAGTATCTGTACTTCACTAGAAATATACAGTTTACGGATGCAGAGAATATGAGTAAAAACTCACCTCATTTTCTTGAAAAGTTATTAGCAAAGGTTAATATGGATGCAGATATTGGGCAGTCCATTACCCGTTTCTTGTGTTTTCACCCTATCAATGAATTTGAGCCTTTCTTTGAGAGTTTGGGTCTAAAACCTCATGATTATAATCCTCTTCTTCCACGAGATCTGATGTTTTTATGTGACGATGGTTTACTCTTAGAGAATTATTATGTTTTGTGTAATTATGGGATTGCAAGAAGTAAGATAGGGAAGATTTATAAGGAAGCGACGGAAGTTTTTGGGTATGATTATGGGGTCTTAGCGCTGAAACTAAAAGCTTATGAGGAATTAGGGCTAAGCCAGTCTTTTATGATTAAGTTGGTTGTTTGTAGCCCTTATCTTTTGATTGGAGAGGTGAATGCAGATTTTATCAAGGTATTAGAGATATTGAGAAAACAAGGAGTTGAGATCAGTAGGATAGAGGAGCACTTGTCTGAGAAGAGCTCTTATGACTGGAGCAAGTTGCTTTCACTGCTCAACTTGTTTAGGCATGCAGGTTACAATGAGGAGCAGCTAGGTGGACTCATAAGCCAGCATCTGGGGATTTTCTTTGAGGATTCAGTGGACAGGATATACTTGCTAATTGGTTTCCTCCTCAAATTCGGATCCACGATGAATCAGATATGTTCTATGTTCTTGCAGTTTCCGCAAATGAAATTTGAGGAATTCTTTTCAAATTTAAGGAATTGCTTTCTGTTCTTGAATGAGATCCGGATGGAGGCACGTGAGATTCAGAATATTTTCTGTTCTGACCCCCTAATGCTTGGTTCATGTAGATTGAAGAAACCCAACACATTGCGTTTAGCCTTACATGCTGCAGATAAGAGGATGTGTGAAGTCATCCAAGAAAACCCACAAGTTTTGAAAAAATGGGTGATGGGATCAAAAGTTGAACGATTGCAAGACTTGATACTAAAATCACGGATGCTGAAGACCAAGTTCTTGTTGGACTTGGGAATTGTAGATGACTCAAATGAAATAGGAAAAGCACTCAAGGTTTTCCGGGGCAGTGGAGCAAAGATCCAAGAGAGGTTTGATTGTATTGTGGAGGCTGGTTTTAGCAGAAAAGATGTTTGTGAAATGATAAAAGCATCTCCACAAATTCTTAACCAAACGAAAGATGTTCTTGAAAAGAAGATTGATTTTCTTGTAAATAATGTGGGTTATCCAGTATCATATTTGATCACTTTCCCATCCTATCTTAATTACACAACGCAAAGAGTGGAGCTGAGGTTAGCAATGTATAATTGGCTCAAGGATCAGGGGAAATCTTTGCCCAAGCTTTCCTTGAGCAGTGTAATTTCTCTCTCAGATAAAAAGTTCATTAATGAGTATGTAAATAGTCATCCCAGAGGCCCTCAAATTTGGCAGAATTTGAAGAAAGAAATTTATGCTGAATAAAAAGCCACTAGCTGGACCTACCTTTCACTTTGTTTGTTATGTCCATTGATAGGGAAGTTGCGAAGATCTTTGATTTTGGAACTTATATCTATTATTTTGTAACTTCTACTTGCAGAAAAATTTCTGTGATAGTGTGTCATGCATTGCAGAAAAGTTTCTGTGATAGTGTGTCATGCATTGCATGTGGAAGTTAAAATATGATAAAATCTTCTTGGAGAATTTCTATTATATAAAGAGTACAAGTTGATTTTTAGACTTTAGATCTTCAAAATTACCATGTACAAAAGTCTATGTTGTTAGTGTACAACTAGTACACCCAATTAAAGGAAAGATTTACAACAAAAGAAATTAGTTGATTCATAGGTATAGAATCTGATGGCTTTAAATGTCCAACTAATGGTTGTCAATTTGAGGAAAACTTTATTTTGAAAGGAAAAATCTCATTTGATACCCTTTTTTAATTGATGTTTGTAAATCTACAAGCATCATTTTTTTAACAATGAAATGATGGCTTGATGTTTCATGAATTTGGTGAAGATTTTTGAAATTTATAGGGTATATAGCAATGTTTAAAAGAGTAACAAGTTTATGGTCAAAGATCTTCCCTAATAGAGTGATTGTCAAACTCTATGTACTTTGTGCACTCGTGGTAAATAAGGTTGACATCAATTTGGATAGAGTTAGTGTTGTTAATGTGTAGTGGCGTAGGGTGAATTGAAGAAACCAAGTTATATGAGGAGACTACATAACCAAATGATTTTGTAAGGGTAACAAACATGATGATCTTGTAAGGGTAACCTTAGTTGATGAATGGGAGATGCAATTTTGCTTTTTACATTTTTAAGGGATACATTGTTTGATGGTGGATTTTCTAGTGTTCGAGTAGCCTACCTAATCAATATCATTTTATGCTTGTAACAAAAGTGAAGAACCAATAAAGGAAGAATTAGACATGGCGAAGTGTGCTAAAAATGTATCAAATGTGGTGGACAACAATAAGGTGGAGATATCTGGGAGCTCGCATGAACTTGCTAACAATATAGATAACATAAAAGATGTGAAGTCGAGTGATGTTTAGATATTTAGACAAATAAGATTATCAACTAGCTTCTGATAAAGTGGGATCTTCAATAAGCTCTTCTTCATGATCACATTGCTACTTCACATTAACTTTCATATAAGTGCTCGCAAAAGTGGTGCCTATGAGTCATGCTAATTGAACCCTATCCTAAATATATTTGTGTTGATTCAAAAAGATACTTTAAGGCCAACAATGCACCTCTAACCCCAAGAAATATGCGAGTTGCCCATGATATTTCTTGTGGAAAGTAGAACTCTATATTTTTTAAATTCATCATATCAAAACTAATAACAATAATGTCGTTTTTATAAACAAGAGGGATGACTAACCCATTAAATGTCTTATCTGGAAAAAGAGATGAGTCATATTAACTATTAACAAATGCCAATGAAAGTGATTTGAAAATTCTCAAACCATGTTCTTTATGCCTGATTCAAGACATATAGAGAACAATCTAGTTTGCTAACATTAATAAATGATGAAGTGGAGATACTAAAACAGTTTAATGTAAATTTCCTTTTTAATATTAACATTCATTTGATGTAAAGGCGATGATTGAGAGGTGACAAGGGTTATGATTGTTTTAACATCCATTTGATGTTAAGACCAAGATTGAGAGGCAACAAGGGTTATTATTGTACACACAGTGGTTATCTTGATGATTGATTAGAATGTTTCATCGTAATCTAGGTCATACTCATACTTGTTTTCAAAACCATTAATTAAACCTTGTAATAGTCTTCAAAGGGTTTATAGACTCTAATACCATATTTGAGAGCAGCATGTGATGTTTATGGAACAGAAACAACAATTGAGGGATGAGTTGGAGGGCACTCAAGAGGTGCTAGAATCATAGTGGATGCATGAGATCATCACCGGTACACTAAAAAAACTTAAAAGATATTGGTTTTGTAAAATGTTTAGAAAAAACAAGAATAACAAAATAAAAGGAAAATAGGTTCTTGGCAAGTGAAAAAAATATTGGTTTTATAGAAAGATTATATTTTTAAAAACTTGAATATGATGTTGATTTGGATCATAAGAAAAAACCTTTTGGTGTACAAAATATCCTAGAAAAGCATATTGGATACACTAGGTTGAAAGTTTGTGCATTCATACATGGGAAGGTGAATATAATTAAGTATGAGTAAATAATCGAGTGCAATAATATTCGTGGTGCAATGAGGGAGAAGTATTTTCGTGTGTGGGTGGGATATCACAGAGTTTTCCTTTCATCGGTATAGTTGATTCATATCATCATTGTGTATGTCAAACGGTTAGAATCCTTTTGGTGTGTGAGTGGGAAATGGAAGAGTTTTACTTTTGTCAAACCTACAAGAGGTGTATTCAAATTCAACAATACTAATAGAAGGTGACTTTGAATTCTTAAGTGAGTTGTAATTTAGTGAATCATAAAGTACATTAAAGTTTGGATGTCTGAAATGTTTATACCATGTTAAAAAATTAACATGAACAAAAGATAAAAAAATAATGAGAGATGTGGAGATAAAGGCAATTGAAAATGGAGGAAATGTCTCACTTTAGACCCCTTGTTATCAATTGAAGTTGTATATTTTTTATATTCTTCTAAGGGGCTGAGGAGAACATTCTTTAATAATATGATCAACCTTTTTGTAGTAGTTGTAATATTTTTTAGAATAGTATAAAGAAAAATGATCAAATTATTTGCAACAAAAGCACTAGACAATACTTATATTTGTCTCTAGTTTGCCTTGTGTTATATAAGTCATAAGAATAAAAAAAGAGATTGTGTTACATTACTTCATGATGTTATGGGTGAGGAGGCATTACTCTTTACAAAATAACTCATTTGAGGCATGCATCCAGGAAGGAGACATGCTCTCAGTTCATAAGATTGGATCGGGTGCTTTCAAATTTGTATCTCAATTTTATTAAATATTAATCTCTCTTAGTAGTTTCATGGACAATTTGACAAACTTAAAGCTTTCATGAGGTAAGGTAGCATACACAATATCAATATATTATACCTAAAAAATTATAAAGCTAGGGTAAAAATCAAAGATAGAGAGACTCCTATATTGGAGTGTCGTTAATTCAAGTTCAAGATGAAGTTATTAGGTAGTGTTGTGTTGTCTCTATAACTTTTTCAAGTAAGTTTACTTTTAAGCACCAGTGTTAGAGGGTCAAAGGTTCAAGATGAGTTTGAGTTTTATAGCTTTCATTCCTCTTCTCATTCTCTTAAGAGATTTAAACCTTAAATTGCATCAAATCTCTCTTTCATATTCTTAAGCTATATTATATTTCTATAAAGACTTGAGTTTAATCCTTTGTAATCTTTTCTCGTGAAGTGTGATAATTCTTACGAGAGTTTTATCTATTGTAAAGTGCAAGTAACACTTCAACCATATGGGTAATATTTGATGATGTATCATTTGAGAGGTTTAAATCTTGATCCTTGAAAAGATTATGATCGTAAAGTTTTGTAAGATTAATCCTAGAAAAAAGAATAGTGTGATTGATAATGTTTCAACTACTAAAAAAACATTAATTATATTCAAACGAAGGTTGCAAGAGTGGACTAAACAGTTGTTTGGACCACAACAAAAATTGGCGTGTCTCTCTTTTACTATTTATCTTATTGTATTTATATTTTATCAACTCTGTAATTGTTATTGTTAAAAAATTGAGGTGTTAGTGCTCTTTAAAATCAAAAGTTTGATTTAACTTTGATCCTCCTCCTAGGCTATTTTATATTTCAATGCCAAAAGTATATGTTAGAAATTTTAATAAGGATGTATTATTCTCTTTTTTTTAAAGCTATAGATTTTTGTTTTTAACCAAAAGGAAATAAAAGAATCTTAACCAATTTTTTTTGTGTTTTCTTTATAAAACTTATGATGATTCAAAATGGTAAGAAAAAAAAGTGGATTTGTCTTGTACCATTGTAAAGATGTTGTTAAGAATGTAAGACCATTGATAGAACATGTAATAGCAATTATTTGGTGCTAGAAAACTAGACTTGCAAGAACTTCATGGATTTGTAATCTAATGGATGACAAAACTTTTTTTTTATGGACAACCCTTTTAAAGGTTATACCATCCATGATTTGATTTTTTGGTGAAAAATAAATTTTTATTTACATATCTTTTGGGGAAAAAATATATTCATCAAAATTGAATTAACAGGAACAATTTTTTAAAGGTTTATACCATTACTAAATCCATACTGATTAATCAACATTAGACAACGAAGTTCATATAACTTCCATTAAAATGCAAGTTTCAATATAATCCCGCAAATATGTACATACATAAAGGCAATAATCTACATATAACAAATCATTCAACACAACTGGAATAATACAAACATTTATAATCCAATAACAAAAACCATTATACACATATTGCAAATAACTCCAAGCAATCAAATACACAATCACATATCAAAACTCAACACCTATCATAAATAATTCTAATAATACACATAAATCACATATTATGGCTCAAAATTAACCATTGAAAGTTGAATCAGCTAAAATTGGACAAAACAACTAAAATGGCAATACAAGCATCATTGCAAGGAGGCATGTGGATTATTGATATGATTGCTCTTCTTATTATTCTTTATCCTAAATACAACAATGTAGATCATCTTCACCGGAGATGGAAGATTGATGGCTGGAAAGTCTCAATTGTTGAGCTAAAGAATTTTTTATGTTGTTTTTGTTGTTTTTAGTGGTCCCATGACTAATCATGGGGTAGAGGAGGACAATGGATGGTCAAGTTTGAATGCGGTGCTTTTTAACCTAAAAAATTAATTCATTATTTTTATTATTATTGATTTTAGATGTTAAATCTTAGAGTGTTGCATCAACAACATTTGTAATATTTGTCTAACTATTGCAAAAGGCTTTTTTTTTAAATAAAGAAATATGCTCAATGGTTTTATTTTATTTTTGGGTTTCTATTAAAAAAACTATGTAATGCATATGAAGAAAACTTTTCAAAAAAATTAACATCAAACTCTCATGCTTATGTTCATTTATTTTTATCTAGTTTAGTAAATGTGTCGATTTGTTTTTTTAAATATAATTGTTTTTTTTTAATTATCTTTTAATATCTAATAAATTTCATGAGTCTTGGTATTATCGTGATTATTTTGACGATAGTGATTTAAAAAAAAACTTTGAAGAAAAACACTTATAATTGTTGTTTAAAAAAAACAATTGCTAACTTAAAATTGTTATGAGATGATTTTCAAATGCAAAATAAATGAAAAGAATAAAAAAAACATGCCATTTTATTTTCTACAAAACCAATGTTTAAAATACAATTATATGTGAATCATAATGCTTTGACTAAATTAAATAGTTTTTTTCTGTATGATTAAACAAAACAAAAAACCTATCATATTACCAAATAATCTCTTCAAATATTTCATGCGAGTGGTGAAACGGTATTGAGTTCTTCAATATGATATTACAAGAACAGTACGAAGAGACATTAAGGTTGTGTTTGTTTCCGAATTCACTTTCCGGAAACTATTTTCCAAACTTTTCTGTGTTTATTTGCTTTTTAGAAAGTTGATCAACGGAAAATACTTTTCAGTCAAAGAAAAATTTAGCTTGGTTTTCAGAAAAGTATTTTCCGGAAAATTTGGTCGGAAAACACTTTCCGGAAGTTGTGAAAAATTTAGAAATGTTATTATTTTCTGATTATATCAAATTTGATCCTCAAACTTTTGATTGCTATAGATAATTTGTTTTGAATATTTATTTTTCAATTCCATCTCTTAAAATTTAATTTTTATATTAATTTTGGTCCTTATTTTTATAATTGCTATTTGCTTTTTTCTTATCATTTTTTTATTTAAATTTTTTATCTATCAAATTTGGTCCTCATTTTTTTTTGTTACTTATTTTATTTGAAATAATTTATGAAATATTTATTATTATTATTTTAATTTATTCACCTTTCATTTTTTTTAATTTTTTAGATTTGATCTCTATTATTTTGATTATTATTTATTTTATTTGAGATAATTTATGAATTTTTTTTCAATTTCATTCTCATTCAACTTTTTAATTTGTAAGATTTGTTTCTCATTATTTTAATAAACTTAAAAAAAAAATTAATAAATTATTTTCCAGTTCATTTTTCATAACACAAACAAATACCGAAAATTATTTTCCAGCTTCATTTTCTATAACATCTGTCAAACATCGAAATTCACTTTCTCCAGAATTCACTTTTTAAAAAAATTATTTTTCAGCAAATAAACGAAATAAACTAGGTCTAAGCTAGAACTAAAATTATTTTGCATCGAAGTGTAAACAACTGATGGATCAAAGACAAAAGAAATCACTGCTCCTTCACATGAATTTGCTTTCTGAGTGAATGGAGAATATCAACTCTCAAGGTCCCTTCAACATCTCCCTAATATTCAGTATAAGAGAACTAAACTTGTGAAAAAATAGATTCATCGTCAAGTATGAGTCGGATGGCATCCATTGAATCAGAGTTACAAAGTAGTTTCCTTTTTTTTCTTGTTTCGGCCTTTTTAGATTAGAACACTTAGAGGCATGGAGTAAAGTGTAAAGGGTAGAACGTTTGAGGATGCAATTGTAGCTTAGTTTTATGCTTTGAGGAAAAAATAGTCTGTCTCCAATCTCCAATTAGCTTTCATCCTTCATAAACCCTCGAGGAGGGAGGACTTGCCGCTCAGCAGCCCCTTCCAAGTCCATGCTTTACTCCACTGAACCAGGTAGAAGGGGCAGAAATCCTGCCCCACTGTATCTCCTAATCTCTCTTAGCAATCACTAAATTCACCGAGCCTACCCTACTATTAAGGTAAGAAACTCGTTTTCATACTTTTTTTTTCTAGTGAACTTATCATACTTTAGCCTTTCTTTGTGTTTGTTAACTCTCTAGCTATCATCGCTACTCTTCATTTCTCTTCAAAATAACCATGACCCATTTTGGCAAATTTATAATTTTCAAATGGGTTTCTTCCAATTTTTTTGGTAGCAACAAAGCCCTGTTGTCTTCAATGATGTCATTATTCAACATTGCTGAAAGCCTTAGGTTCTTTAGGACCAAGAGGGTAGTTCAAACTGAAAATGGACAGAGCATAAACGCAGTTTCTAGGACAGCAGCCCAGACTGCGTTATTAGAGTATCTGTACGTCACTAGAAACATACAGTTTACGGATGCAGATAGTATGAGTAAAAACTCACCTCATTTTCTTGAGAAGTTATTAGCAAAGATTGATAACGATGCAGATATTGGGCAGTCCATTACCCGTTTCTTGTGTTTTCACCCTATCAATGAATTTGAGCCTTTCTTTGAGAGTTTGGGTCTAAAACCTCATGATTATAATCCTCTTCTTCCACGGGATCTGATGTTTTTATGTGACGATGGTTTACTTTTAGAGAACTATCATGTTTTGTGTAATTATGGGATTGCAAGAAGTAAGACAGGCAAGATTTATAAGGAAGCGAAGGAAGTTTTTAGGTATGATTATGGGGTCTTAGCGCTGAAACTAAAAGCTTATGAGGAATTGGGGCTTAGCCAGTCTTTTATGATTAAGTTGGTTGTTTGTAGCCCCTATCTTTTGATTGGAGAGGTGAATGCAGATTTTATCAACGTATTAGAGATATTGAGAAAACAAGGAGTTGAGATCAGTAGGATAGAGGAGCATTTGTCTGAGAAGAGCTCTTATGACTGGAGCAAGTTGCTTTCACTGCTCAACTTGTTTGGGCATGCAGGTTACAACGAGGAGCAGCTAGGTGGACTCATAGGCCAGCATCTGGGGATTTTCTTTGAGGATTCAGTGGACAGGATATACTTGCTAATTGGTTTCCTCCTCAAATTCGGATCCACGATGAATCAGATATGTTCTATGTTTTTGCAGTTTCCGCAAATGAATTTTGAGGAATTCTTTTCAAATTTAAGGAATTGCTTTCTGTTCTTGAATGAGATCCGGATGGAGACACGTGAGATTCAGAATATTTTCTGTTCTGACCCCCTAATGCTTGGTTCATGTAGATTGAAGAAACCCAACACGTTACGTTTAGCCTTACATGCTTCGGATAAGAGAATGTGTAAAGTCATCCAAGAGAACCCGCGAATTTTGAAGAAATGGGTGATGGGATCAAAAATTGAACAATTGCCTAGCTTGAGACTTAAATCACGGAAGCTGAAGACCAAGTTCTTGTTGGACTTGGGAATTGTAGATGACTCAAATGAAATAGGAAAAGCTGTTAAGGTTTTCCGGGGCAGTGGAGAAAAGTTCCAAGAGAGGTTTGATTGTATTGTGGAAGCTGGTTTGAGCAGAAAAGATGTTTGTGAAATGATAAAAGCATCTCCTCAAATTCTTGGCCAAACGAAAGATGTTCTTGAAATGAAGATTGATTTTCTTGTAAATAATGTAGGTTATCCAGTATCATATTTGGCCACTTTCCCATCCTATCTTAATTTCACAACGCAAAGAGTGGAGCTTAGGTTAGCAATGTATAATTGGCTCAAAGATCAAGGAAAATCTGTGTCCATGCTTTCCTTGAGAAGTTTAATTTCTCTCTCAGATAAAAGGTTCATTGATGAGTATGTAAATAGTCATCCTAGAGGCCCTCAAATCTGGCAGGATTTGAAGAAAGAAATTTATGCTGTATAAAGGGCCTATAAATAGTTCTTTTATGTTTTCCTTGATGAGTCTTTCTTGTTAGTTTATGTGATCAACAGGGCTCATGGTTTGGTTTGAGACACAGCCGGTCCTGAGAAACGAACTAAATTTTCTACACTTGATGAGTTTTTCTTGTTGGTTTTCATTTCTTATGTCACTTTTTTCATAAGAACAGAATTTCTGAAACTCTATGACTTCAGAAGGTGTTTGGGAGTAAGGTTCAGCTTATTTTTCATCAAAAATTAATCTACTGTTTTTGTTTTAAATTATTATTTTACTGTTTTTGAATCGTGTTGATATGATTGTGTAAAAATGAGTTTTAAAAATATATGACATTATTTTAATATATTTATGAGTTAAAAATACCGTTATCACACTTTTAACACTTTTTTAAATGAGGATTGTTGAATTTGAAATCTATTATTTGTGTTTTTCTTGCTTGTAATTCTAGTGAGGACATAGACTAGTCTACAATGAACTGATACAGCATAAATAACTATGTTGTCTTCTAGAAACATGACGTGATGATAAGGTCTCAAGTTCGAGTCAAGTTGTGTATCTTTTGTAAAAGATTATGACCGCTAATATTTTACTCGTTCATCTAAATATGTTTTTTAGAGAATGAGGTTTCCTTGTATCGAAAAAAAGAGCAGTATATCGTTCGGATTGTTGATTGTGATTTCATCTTTGATAAATTCATCAAGATAGAATAGAATAATATATTTAAAATATTTACAATTTAGAAAACAAAATGCAAGACGCCAGCCAAATTTTTGAAGAAATGTTTTTGCTAAGACCCAAAAATGCTGGAACAAACAATGGAAGCAGTCCTGTCGCGGCAACAACAAATCAAAAGGCATAAACATTCTGCTTTGTACACGGAAACTTACTGGATGAATGAACTGATCTTGTCTCTAGAAACACTCCACCTGTGATTTATGATTCATATTTGCAAAGTGTTCGATGAACAAAAATCTAAAAATCATCCTATAGATTTAATGAAACTCACAAGTATGAAAGGAAACAACACACTTGCAAGAAACACATGGCAATCTAAAAGGGCAAATTTAAATTAATTACATCATATCTCTTCCAAACATATAATATAAATTCAATTTATTTATCAATTGAATCCAAATTACATTAGAGAATCGGTTTTAAACAACATATAATGATGCAATTCCATGCCACAGCAACAAAATCTATCACCGACACAACCCAACATCAAATTAAGGTTTCCTCTAATGGGAGATACCTTAAAAAATTATTTTAAAAAAGACTTGTTAGATCGCTTTTCAAGGTTTTGTTTGGTACTACTGTACATGTCCTAGAAACCACAGTCCTCGAATGCCAGTGAGTAGACCACCAAACCCCATCTTGTTGTCTTCTTCTCTGCTTGTGTTTTTCCTCGTTGCTCAGGATGGGTCTATATTTTCTTGGAAAAAAACAAAAGGGCTCCTATTCTATGCATCGATTTGAAGGAAAATAAAACAGAATTCATTAGTATAAAAAAGTTATTTGAATAATAAAATGGCCAGCGTTGACTATTCTTATCTTTCTCCTTTTTTTATATATATCTTAAGAACAAAAAATGAAATGAAACTTGTAAAAAAGATTAAGTTTACACACATGGGAATTGAATATTTAATTTTTTAAACCATGAGGACTAATTAATTTGTGTTATAGCTCAGTGGTTGAAGCGAGTGTAAATTAAGTACTCGTTTGGCATTACGATCCCACCTGTTTTTTATTAAAATTTGAATTTTTTTTATCTTAAATGAATATATTTTTGTGTATTTTAAATCATTTTGATATGATGATTTCAAAAATAATTTTTTAAAAAAATATTATTTTGATGTATTTCAGCACGATAAACACTTTGAAAAGCTAACGCCACCACGTTCTCAAACAGGTCATTCGTAGGTTTGAGTCAGTAGAGGTTTAATTACATTTTCTAATATGGGTTTTTTATTTTTTGGGGTTTGTTTTGTACCCTTCTTATTTTCCGTTTTTTTCATTCCAAATTATTTTCTTTTAATACGAATTAAATTACTTTCCGTTTTCTTTTAAATTATTGTACTGATTTTTATAGCAATGTAAAAAAGTTCTTTTAAATTATTGTACTTTCCATTTTCTAATATGGGTTTTTTTATTTTTTGTGGTAAATAAATTACTATTTAAAGATGAATCCCGGGAAATTTTACTAGCACAAGTCAAATGATGCGTTTGGAAAATTGAAGCCACGTCTGACTGCTTCATGCCCGATGCAATGAGAATTTGTTGCTTAGAAGTTAGAACATGCCTATCACCTCTGAATAATGATTGATTGTCACTATGTTTTTTTTAAATAGTTTGATATTTTTATATCAAATATTTTTAAAAAATATATATATAATTTTAATATTTTAAATAAAACTTATTTTAAAAAAAACATGAATAAAAGTATAAAAAAAACACTAAATCAACCAAAATGCGAACTTTCCTTTTAACTAACGCCAGCAACCTTCATGTTTTTTTCCCTTCGAATGGACTAGACCTCCAAATTCGTGCGGATATTGAGAGTATATTGAGCTGTTTTAGAATGCGGTTGTGTTAATTTTTTAAAGTGTTTTTTATATTAAAATATATCAAAATAATATCTTTTATTTTTTAAATTTTTTTTGACATTATCAAATAAAAATGATGTAAAAAAAACCAAAATATATTCATTTAAAATAAAAAAAATTAATTTTTTTTTTGAAAAGTCCTCCCAAACACCCTCGTAACCATGAATTTGAGGACCGTGAAGGAAAAGATTTGGTGAGATTCGGTGGGTCGATTTCGAGGTGAAGTTGTTGTGAATTCACGTGTTCAAACCAGTGTTATTGATACCGTTTCGTTTCGATCGAAATGGTCAACGTTTCGTACCAAGCAAAAAAACAAAACAAAACGATATCATTTTTGTCTCATTTTAAATACCAGTTCGTACCAGAAATACCGGTCAAAACACTTAAAAATCACCCGGGTGTTATGCAATTTGCTATATATATATATATATATATATATATATATATATTTGTACAGATGATATATGCTCGCAGTGATGTGACACATCACTGCGAGCATATATCTGCGAGCATATATCTGTACATATATAATATTTATTATAATAAGTGTGTGTACATATATAATATTTATTATAATAAGTGTGTGTATATATATATATATATATATTTTGTTTGAGATGTTTTGAAAATATAAAAATTGACAAAATAATAAAAATTAAAAAATATATATTATAAAAAAAATAAAATTGTTATCAATTTTGATTTTATAAAAAATAAAATTATATATTTTTTAATTTTTTCATACATATAATTAATTAATTATATATTAATAGTACAACCCCGAAATGACATACCAAAATACTCTGAAATTGAAACGTTTCATCCCAATAAAAAAAAACAAAATGACAACTGAAACGGTATTGACAACCTTAATTTAGACACATGAAATTAACAATTAATTGAAGTAAAAAAATATTTTTAAAATACAGTAATCAAATTAAGTAAAGATTGTTAAGACTACGAGAGGCTTATCAAAGGCTGGGGATGCACTGAGTCTGGTAAACCTTTTTAAAAGTATAAGAAATGAGGATGGGATGTTTTAATGGGAGTTAATGTCTGGAAAAAAATATTTTTTATTTATTTTACATTGTTATTTTGATATTTTAAATTATTTTTATGTGTTGATGTCAAAAATAAAATAATAAAATAAAATATATTTCTAAAAAAACACTTTTAAAATCAATATCATATAACTATTACAACTCCCAACACCATTACTAACAAAGCAGTTTTTTTTTCGCCAGCTTTTCATGCAATTTTGTTATGTTAGGTCCATGGTAAAAATATGTTTTTCACATTAACCAGACAGTAGAAGAGGAAGCTGCTTTTTCCGGTTGCATCACAAAAATAAAACACACCTCTTCAAGTCCTTTATTTATTTAGATTATCAAATTGGATCCATAACAGCAAGAATTTCACAATTTAGTCCAGTCCATCCCTAATCATTTAAAAAATACTTATTTTAGAAATTAGGCTAAAAGGTTATTATTTATGACATCAGCCACCACGCACAAAAATTTATAAGCAACTGACAGATGCCACGTGGTTTGTGATTCTAGTCAAATTCATGTTGCCTTTTAATTTAGACCGAACTAGCTACACAAAGTTATGTTCCGGGTCCCTTGCCGGAGCTTCGAAGTGACAAAAGATGATGGAAAGATGAAAAGACAAATGATAATTAGTTGTTTTTTTTTTTAATGGAAATTTTATTCTTCCCTGTCCTTTTTTGTTCTTTTCTCATCTACTTCTGTTATTGATGATTTTTTTACATGATTTAGTAATTTTTTTAAAAATACTTTTAAAAAAAAGTTTTTATTTTTTATTTTAAATTAAAAATTTTAATGTTTTTAAATTATTTTTATGAACTAGTGTCAGAAATAATTTTTTTAAAAGAATAAATTATAATTTGGATGCCAACTTGAATTAAAAGATCTTTTAAATCAATTTTAACACCCTACGAACCAAACAAACATTAAATTTAAGATGAAATTAACAAGTTCTATAGATCAATATTCATAAAATCCATTTTAATTTTCTAACAAAATTGTTTCTCACATAGTTGTCAATACTGTTCTGGTCTTTCAAATGGAACGGAACGTTCCGGTTTCGGACCGTTCCGGCATCGCGGAACGGAACTGAGATGTTCCGGCCGGAATTTTCGGAACGAACCAGAATTAAAACAAAAACAAAACAACATCATTTTATCTCGGTTTTTGAACAAAATAAAACTTTCCGACCATTTAACAAATAGTTTCTCAATATTGAAAAATAGTTCAACCAAAATCTAAAGAGTGGCAAGACAACCTGAAATTCGGAAAGAAATGAAGCTAATAGAGATCCTTGTACGAAAACATGTACACGACAGGGATCCTAATTGCATAGGTACGATAATGAGCTTCATGCTTGGATTATGCACCCTGTAGCTATTCCAACTGGGCAACCATAACGAATCCAAAGGGGGCAGAATACTTTTCCACCCAGTTTAAGGAAAAAAATAATATAATTTTGTAAAAAAATTCAGGAGAATGTTATGGGTTAAAAAATATTTGAAAAATAACACGGTTTAAAGATATTTGAAAAATAACACGGTTTAAAGATATTAATTATTTTAATCATGTTTTACAATATACGTTTTTTTGCAAATTAATTAATATAAATGTTTTTTATTATTGAATGCTATTTTATATTAAATTTATATCAATTAGTTAATTAAATTGAGAAATAACTTTTAAAATGATCATTATTCCCAGTAACAATTGTGTACATTTGTTATTCCCTAATATTTTTATAATTTTAATTATTTTGTCAAAAATATTATTTAAAACGACAACCCGAATCGTTAACAAATAGTTTCCCCAACCGAACATTTATAACTAAACTTAAACTCTAAATCCGTACCCTTTTGAAGGTTTACCGAGGTCTCCATTTTTCGAGCATGGAAGTCAAGCCACTACATCTCTGTGATAAACGGGGCAATCCCAGATTCAGAGACGGCGCGTATTCACGTTCTCTGAGTTCGAATAGGAATTAGATAAGATTCTGTTTTGTCGTTGAAATTTGAATTTTTTTTATATTTTAAATAAATATATTTTTAGATTTTTAGATTATTTTAATGTGCTGATATTAAAAATAATTTTAAAAATTTTAAAAAATATTATTTTGATATATTTCAGCACGAAAAACATTTAAAAAATCTACCGGAATCACACTTCCAATCAAAATAATAACTCCCAATTGCACTCCCAATTTTTATTTTAAATTACCTTTTTAAAAATATATTATTTTAATTTATTCCAAATTAAAAAAAAAACATATTCCCGGCAACACTAGATAAATGTAAAAAGTAAAAGGTGCCCCATCCCTCAATTTTTCTTGTAAACTAATTATTGGTGTCACATTGTGAAGGTAAAAAAAAAAATCGCCCTGGCCTTTTTTTATATATATATATATATATATATATATATATTCATTAAAAATAAACCAAATTATACATGGTCATTTGAAAAATAAGTTAAAAAAACAAACACGAATAATTAATGTATAAGAAAATAAAAATCCACTAATTAAATGAATAATAATGGGTCATTAAAACGCTATTTCCATCCCACACAATTTCATAAGGAAAACATTGTAATTAAAATAAAACCATGAAACAGCATCATAATTTGATGATTAAGGCATGTTTGGGAGTGTGGTTGCGGTAGTTTTTCAAAGTGCTTATCGTGTCGAAATACATCAAAATGATGTTTTTTTTTTAAAAAAAAATTATTTTTGAAATCAGAACGTTAAAATGATCTAAAACACAAAAAAATATATTCATTTAAAATAATTTTTTAAAAAAAAATTCAGCCAAAAACCGATGAAATCAAACGGAGACTTAGAGCTTTGTTTGAAGTTAATTAGAGATTAAGATATTTTAATATGGGAGGCAGGACTCTAACTCGGGTAAAGAAAGAAAGGACTGGCCCGAACCATCAAATTTCCAAAACAAGACCTCGTACTGCGCATTTTTGGCTGCTCAGCTCTGGTTCACTGTACACGAACCTCGGATGGGATGGGGTCTGTCGTTCTGACCGCTTACATTACCGATGAGAGAGAGCCCGTTGGTGGTGGTATGGGCATCCTCACCTCACCTCACCTCTGCTCCTTCTCCCCGCAGCCATATCAAGCTCCACATATTAGGGCTCCATGTATTAGGGTTTTGGGTAGCAAAACAAAAAATAGTAATTTTTTTAAAATTTTTTTGTGTTTATTTATTATTAAATAAGTGATCGATATACTATAAAAAATATTTTATCCCGAACGAGAAAATTCAATTCTTTATTTTTAATTGCTATATATTTTATTTAAAATTTTCTAAATAATTAAACTGGTTTTTACCAAACAAAGGGCGGGGATGAGTATGTTTTATCTTTACGAGAAAAACCCCACCGTGGGAGGAGAGAAGACTATAAATCCATAATTGAGAACTGGATTATAATTTGGATTTAAATTATAAATATTTTCAATATTTCAGACAGTATTTGAAAATTATGGAATGCGAGAGGAAGGGCAACGAGGGAGAAGAAAGTGCAAGTGCTCGTGGGTTTCGGAAGAACTAGCCGATGACTCCAAATATATTATTTTAAAAGATGTATCGATGTAAACGAATAAAAATATATCATTAAAAAAACAGTCATTGGAGTCATGGGTTTAGGATATTTGCCAGGATTTGTGTTTATTAATTATTTTTTATTCAATTCTTCTCACGTGATTTTATCTCAATTTTGTAATCCATATTTCATAGAATTTAAGAATTAATAAGGGTTGATTTTTTTTTTTAAAAAAAATGTTTTTCCAGTTTCACGTTTTCAACATTTTGTTAATGTGAAAATAAAATTTTATCATGTTATATTGACATGAATGAAGAATCATCCACGCTGAACTCAAAAGCTACATCAGCAGCAACCCAATCTTCAGCATCACTGTCTTCAACAAATTTTGCAATGCTTAGCTGACGTCTTCAACAAGCAACTATGAATGCATATTTAAAGTATGTTAAAATAGATATTAGTTAGCTGATAAATAGATTAGTTTATTATTCTGTTAGATAGTTGTTAGCAGTTAATTCATAACATAATTGGCTCATGTATATAAATAATGTAATTACAGTAATCAAAGTAGCTAGAGTATGAACTTCATTTTAGCTAATAATTTTCTCTCCCTTTCTTCGATAAAATTCAATATGGTATCAGAGCAATTCCTTTGAAGATTTATTTTCGCATCTTCAATTTTTTTTTGTTTAATAGTTCATTCTTCTTCAGTTCTACATCTGTTAACAATGACAGAAAGTATCAATTCTACAATAGAAATGGATTCTTCTAATCCTTTCTTTTTATATCATGGTGACAGTCCTGAAACCATGATTGTTTCAAAACAACTCAATGGTGAGAATTGCAATACATGGAAGAAGGCGATGACGATGGCTTTATCAGCCAAGAACAAATTGAGTTTTGTTAATGGAACTTTGCCTAAGCCATCCAATCTCTATGATTCTCAAGGTTTGGCATGAACTCATTGCAATAATATTGTTCTTTCACGGTTGCCCAACTCTGTCTCAACACAGATTGCAAATAACATCATTTATATTGATGATGCTTCTGAAATATGGAATGATCTTCAGGATCATTTCTCTCAACATAATGGGCCACAAATTTTTCAACTCAAGAAATCTATAGCCTCTTTGTCCCAAGAAAATAATTTTGTTAGTTCATATTTTACTACAATGGAAGGATTGTGGGATGAGCTAGCAAATCATCAACCAATTCCTACCTGCACATGTGGAGCTTTGAAGACTATTATGTCTTATCATCATCAGCAGCAACATGTTTATCAATTCCTAATGGGATTGAATGGGAGTTGCTAACATGTTCAAGGACAAATTTTGTTGATTGATCCACTCTTTTCATTCAACAAAGTTTTCTTGCTAGTCATCCAAGAAGAGAGGCAACACATGATTTCCTCATCAAGTCCTTTTAATCAAAATACCACTGCTTTGTTTAGGAAGACTATGTCTTCAGCTCGTTTTGCAGGTAACAGATATCTATATATTCAAAAAGATCGCCCTATATGTTCTCATTGTGGCATTTCTGGCCACGCCATGGAAAAATGTTAAAAGTTCATGGTTTTCCACCTGGTTACAAGTTCAACAAAGGAAATAATGCACTTCCTAATGTTCATCAAGTTTCTAGACCTCGACTGCCTATTACCTATGAGCAATGTTACTAGTTTCTTAGCATTTTAAAACTAGACATCTCATAGCATGATTCATCCATGAACCAAGTCTCTTCATTTGTAAGTAAAGAATCAGAAATTCCCATGCAAGGTGAAGGTTTCACAAGTGCAAGTGATTTTTTGACTAAAACTTTGTTTTCTAATTTTGATTCATAACACTATGTTTTTGCATCCTCTTTATCATTACCTCAACAATCAAATCCTACCAAAACTCCTTGGATCATTGATACCGGTTCCATAGATCACACGATCTGTTCCATCTCTTTCTTCACCAACATTACATTTGTTGTTTCCAAATTCGTAAAACTACCAAATGGTCAATTTGCTTTAGTTACTCATATTGGTACAATCTGGATTTCAGTGTGGTTTGTTCTCACTAATGTACTTTGTATTCCTTCTTTTTCGTTTAACCTAATATCAGTTAGCAAATTGATCAACAATTTACAATGTTGTGTCATGTTCTTACCAAAGTTCTGTTTTATTCAGCATCTCACAAGCTAGAAAGCGATTAGGGTGGGTAAAGAAGATGGAGGTTTATATCATTTGCAGCAACATTTAGTGTTTGTTTTGCCAAAGCATTCTGCTTCTATCACTCATGCTAAGTTCATGCCTAAACACTCAATTACTAATTTATCTTCTGCTAGTTTTTATATCAATTTTGTTAATACTAGCCTATGACATTATAGATTAGAACATCCTGCAGAACTTCCTCTGAAGTCACTTTTTTATGTAATTCCACAAGTTTTACATGAATCGAATAAGACTTGTAATATTTTTCCCTCTGCTAAACTACATCGTTTATCTTTTCCTCATGGTACATCTACCTTTGCACAATTATTTGATCTAATCCATTGTGATATTTGGGGTCTCTTCTCTATAAAATCCCTTACTGGGTCATCATATTTTCTAACAATTGTTGATGATTATACTAGGTTTACATGGATTCACCTTTTAGAGAATAAATATCAAACCAGAACCCATATTTAAAGCATTTTTTTAATCTAGTTGAGACACAATTCAATGCTAAAATCAAAACCTTAAGGTCAGATAATGATGCTGAATTCAACATGGATTCTTTCTATGCATCAAAAGGTGTTATCCACCAACTTAGTTGTGTTGAAACACCTCAACAAAACTTCATTGTCGAACGCGAACATCAACATATTCTCAATGTGGCTAAATCCTTCTCTTTTAGTCACATTTGCCTTTACAGTTTTAGGGGGATTGCATTCTTGTTGTAGTACACTTGATAAATCATATTCCTACTCCTATACTACATAATAAATCCCCTTATAAAATCTTGTTCAAATATTCCCCATCATATTCCCATTTACTAGTATTTGATTGTCTTTGCCATGCAAATACTCTTATTTGAAATAGACATAAATTTGATCCTAAAGTTCATATTCCTTGGCTACCTATATGGCATGAAAGGATACAAACTTTATGATTTACATCTCCATATTGTCTTTGTATCTAGAGATGTAGTGTTTCACGAAAATGTCTTCCTTTTTGCACTCAAACATTCAGTATCTACTAATAGATATGTTTTACCTTTACTTGTTCCAATGCATGAATCTTCCTTTCCATTACATGATCTTTCACTTCCACAACCTAGTGCCAATCATCACAATTCCACTTCAAAATTTTGTATTGAGTCTGCTTCAGAAACACTTCGTGGTAGAAAGTCTTCTAGGATAAAACATACACCGGGATACTTGTATGATTATCATTTTCATATTACAACCTCCACTTCAGATCCCACACCCTCATCAATAACTTCAGATATTCCTTATTTCTTTTCTTCAGTGCTTTCCTATGACCATTTATCATCTTCTCAAAAATATTTTAATATTTCTGTCTCTGCACTTGTTGAAGCAAAATCTTATGCTCTAGCTATAAGACATCAGGAATGGCGTGAGGTTATGGATATTGAGATTAAAGCACTTGAACTCAATGACACATGGATTGTTGTTGATCTCCCTACATCAAAACATGTTACTGGGTGCAAATGGGTTTACAAAGTTAAGTTGAAGTCTGATGGGACTTTAGAGAGATATAAAGCTCGGTTAGTTGCTAAAGGATATAATCAGTGTGAGGGCTTGGATTATTATGAGACATTCTCCCTTATGGCTAAGCTCACTACCATGCGCACCATTTTAACAGTGACAACAGTAAAACAATGACTTCTTCATCAATTATATGTTAATAATATTTTTTTTCGAGGGCAATTAGATGAAGAGGTCTATATGTCCTTACCTCCTGGATTCGCTAGTCAGGGAGAGTCCACAACCTACAAACTCAATAAGTCCTTTTATGGCCTCAAGAAAGCTTCAAGGCAATGGTTTACTAAGTTTTTTAATGCTTTGCTTGAATTTGGATTCATCCAGTCCAAGGCTGATTACACCTTATTCACCAGAACTTTGAAGGGCTCATTCATTGTATTGTTAGTTTATGTTGATGATATCGTAATTTGTTAGTAATAATTCAGATGAAGTTTCATAGTTTATCTAAATGCTTAATGATAAATTTTAGTTAAATGACCTTGGACATTTGAAATATTTTCTTTGTTTGGAAATAACTCGTAGTGAGCTTGGGATTTTTGTTTGTTAGAGAAAATATGCCATGTAAGTTCTTGAAGATTATGGTATATTGGCTTCCAAACTAGTGAATTTTCCCATGGGACCTAATGTGAAGTTTTCTAAGGATTTTGGACAACTTTTAGAAGATCCTACTGGATACAGAAGACTTGTTGGACATCTGCTTTACCTCACTATCACCAGACCTGATATTTCTTTTGTTATTCAAGTATTAAGTCAATTTATGTTTGATCCTAGAGTGACTCATTTAACTGTAGCCACTAGAGTTCTGTGTTACATTAAATCTTCTCCAGCACAGGGCTTATTCTTTCCAGTCACCTCTAGCTTACAAATGAAAGCATTTTATGATTCTGACTGGGTCAATTGTGTGAATTCCAAAAGATCAGTGACAGGGTATTGCATTTTCCTTGATAAATTTTTTATTTCTTGGATATCAAAGAAACAAACCACAGTCTCGAGGTCATCTGTTGAGGCTGAATATAGAGCCATGATCTCTACGTGTTGTGAGGTTGTATGGCTTCACACTTTTCTTCAGGACCTTCAGATTCCACAACAGACTGCTCTTCTTTATTATGATAGTAAAATTGTTCTTCATATTACAGCTAATCTTGTCTATCATGAGCATACAAAACACATTGACATTGATTGTCATGTGGTTCGAGAGAAAATTCAGCTCGACATCTTACAAACTTTTCATTTTTCTTCCAGAAATCAGCTCGTAGATATTATTACTAAAGCTATTGGATTCTCTCATTTCTTCCTTTTGGTTTCCAAGATGAGCCTTCATAACATCTTTTCTCCTACTTTTTTGTGTCTCATTTTGAGGGGAAATATTGGCATGCATGAAGAATCATCCACGCTGAAACCATAAGCCACAGTAGTAGCAACATAATCTTTAACATCATTGTCTTCAACAAATTCTGTAGAACTTAGCTGACGTTTTCAACAAACAACTATGAATTCATATTTAAAGTATGTTAAAGTAGTTAGAAGAGTTAGTTAGCTAATAAATAGATTAGTTTGTTATTTTATTAGATAGTTGTTAGTTTTCACTTCGTAACAAAATTGACTTATGTATATAAACAATGTAATTACAGTAATCAAAGTAAGGAGAGTATGGACTTCATTTTAGTTCATAATTTTCTCTCTCTTTCTCCAATAAAATTCAATATTTAATTCAATTTTTTTAAAAGTTATATCGATCTTATGATTAGATCACTAATTTGGTTCGACTCTATGGACTTGATTTGTTTTTTTTTATTTTATTGTTTTATTTGTTAAGAATTGAGATTTTTTTTCTTTTTATAAAAACCATCTCATTCTAATTTAAATTCTATTTTGTTAGTAAAAAAGATCATGAAGACCTTTTAAGAATATTAAATTGGTATATTTCCATGATAATTGCAAGCCTTTTCTTTTATATTAAATCATTGTCAACTTTTTTTATCTTGAAAAGTTGTTAATTCTTCTTGTTTTTTTAATTATATTTTTAAAGTAATAAAGTTTACCAAACCCATTTAAAATAGTTATTTGAATCTCATATTTTATTGATATTTAAAAAAATTAGTATCGACTTTATATTTTTTCAAATTAAAAAAAAAACAATCCAATTCACAAGTAGCACATGATGCTTATCTAGTGGATGCTAGATAGATACCTCTTAAGTTATAAAAATAAAATAAAGTACATTAGTAAAACATTGTGCAACAAAACTAATTCATTATGGATTGCTATAAGTGAATTGATGTTTTTTCCTTCCATGATGTAAGCTTGGAGAGAGCAGGACAAAGATGGTTTTTCCATAGGTTTAATTGATATTTTCAAGATTGAATAGGTAAATCAGTTTTTTCATATTTTTGTTACACGACAAAATTATTAATTTATCTTTAACATATATTTTATACAAATTAAATGATTAATAAGGGCTTTATGGTCATTTTGTTTTTTATTCAAAATAGCTAAAAGACTAAAACCACCATTAAAAAAGAAAAACTAAACATGTTGCTAAAGGTTTTTTCAGTTTTTTTATCGTGGTTTCATGTTATTCTTAATTTGTGTAAGGGGTAAATTAGTCATTTTTCAATTAATAAATGTTCAAGGAAAAATGAAGTGGTTGACATGTGTGTATAAGTGATCACCACCTGCAACTTTCTAACATCATGTGTGGTAGCGTCCAACATTGAAAAATTGTGAGTTATCATGTCCCTTAAAACATCACATGGTGGTGAAACTAATGACGTCGAGGTTCAATTCAATGGTCTATAAAAAAAACTATTTCTTCTCTCCATTTTCCCACTCTTTTATTATAGAGATTCATGCCTAAACTTTCAAAATTAATTTGTTCATCTAGTTTCTGATTATTTTAATCACGATTCTTATTGTTTTCATTGCTATTTGTGTTATATTTTTTTTGCCTTTTTAGATTTTTTTTTGTAATTTCATTTATCGGTATTTTTTTTATCAATCTAATCATCATCATCATCTTTTTCTTTTGATCATTTTCTAGATTTTGTTTCAATTTTGCTCCTCCACATTTTATTTCATCTAGTTTTTGTATCAAACTTTGATATTTATTCTTTTGATTATTTTTTTAATATCTTTTTAATTTATTTTGTTTTTCAATTTAACCGCTATTCTTTTTTATTTCGTTGATGTACTAAATCTTGTCTTCATTGTTTTGACTGTCATATGAATTTGATTTTCTTTTTTAATTTTTATGGTTGATAATTTTGCCTCGTTATTGTTTTATGCCTGTCTTAAGTGATTTAATTGTGCCTCATGATCGAGGTTATTAATTTCAAATGCCAACCTGATTTAAGCTCATTTTTTTAGGTTTATTTTCAAAAATGTTTTATTCTTGTTCAATTTAATCATTTGACATTCGGTTATTAGGCCCAATCCTCCTTGATTTATTTCACTTTTTTTTTTATAAAATTATCTCAATTTCAAATTCTAAGTAGCGAATTAATGAGGTTAATCTGTCTTGACCTAGACCTTTTCTTGATATATTCTTTAAATTGATTTTTTTAAAAAAAATTTATCAGCTTGACGTTAAGTGATTGTTTGAGAATGGGGTTGTGGTTGTTTTTTAAAGTGTTTTTCATTTAGAAATGCACCAAAATAATATATTTTTTAAAATATTTTTGACATCAACACATGAAAATGATCTAAAAACAATTTTTTTTCATTTAAAATAAAAATATATTTTTAAGAAAATATTGTTAAAACATAAAGCCAAACATAGGTGACTTTTAAGCCTCATGATTTCTCCATTTAAATAGATGGGCAGACTCAAGTTTTTTTCTCCATTGGTTTAACAGAGGGAGCCCCCATATCTATGTTGTGAACTTGTGGTGGATTTTCCGGCAGTTTTTAAATTTACAGTTGTTTATATTAACTTGATTTGACTCCCAGTTTATTTTATTGACATTTGTTATTTTTTGAAATTAATATTAATAAATTTTTTTATTATGAATTTTCTCCTTCATGATTATCATATTTTCATATCTTAAATTATACAAAATTAAATTAAATTACCCCAATTTAATTAGAGTTATTATCATTTGAACATTGTTTGGCACGGCTGTCGTTACACCGCGAGCCATTATTGAAAGGGAATCGCTATCAGTTAGAGCTTGATATTAGTTATTTTATAAATATTTTTTTAATTTAAATAAAAAATGCGTAGAAATATATTAAAATGATGTTTTTTTTGTTATTAAAAATTATTTTTAAAATTATCACATCAAAAAAATCTAAAACACACAAAAATATATTCAATTAAATTAAAAAAAAATCAATTCTAACCAAAAAAAACCGATGGAATTACAATATCAAACAACAGCGCAACGGACAGGAAGAAAAAATAAAAAAGACAGGAAACAAAAAACCTAAGCATAAAACAACAGGTGAGTTGATGAGGTCAATTCGATACCCAAACCTCAAGACAGAGAGGTAAAGAGACAAAAGAAAAAAACAGTAGCAATCAAGAAAAGCAAAGAAAAAGCCACTCCGATGTACAAAACGACAGTTGGTTGGAGTTTAGTTACCTTGTGTACCGAAGCTCCTTCCAAGCAGTAGAACTCCTCGAGAAGTACCCTGGCTCTCTCTCCCTCTCCCTTTCTCCCCCTACTCCATCCCCCTCTCCCCCTCTCCCTCCCCCTCCCCCTCCCCCTCTCCCTCTATGCGCGCGCGTATATCTATCTGCCCGTTCTCCATTATTCTGTACACACACACACACTAATACAGAGAGAGAGAGAGACTCTCCGGTTCAGCCAGTGTACTACAGTATTCTGTGCTGGCATGGGCCATTGTCAAATGCCTTCTTTTCACTGCTTTTTACTTTCTCTCTCTCTCACCTAAAAAAAGAAAAGAAAACTAAAAACTAGTACTATCTTCCATATCTTTCTTTCTACTAGGAGTTCTATCTTCCATATCTTTCCTTCTTTCTCTGTACTTTTCTCTCCTTTCTACAATCACCAAAACACACTCATTGACCTACTAAGCAATCACGCACCATGAATGAACACTAGGCATTTACTAATGGAAATGGATTCAAGCTCTTTGTCCGAGTCAGCTACTTCCAATGCAACATCTCCACCAGCTGAGTCTGTTAACGGATTGAAATTTGGTAAGAAGATTTACTTTGAGGATCACGGGGGGGTTGGTGCTCCAGCGAAGAGGGGAACTGGGTCATCTTCATCCGGTTCCGGGTCAGGGTCATCTAGGAAGGCTCAGGGTGGACAGCACCAGCAGCCACCAAGGTGTCAAGTTGAAGGGTGCAAAGTAGATCTGAGTGATGCTAAGACTTACTATTCAAGGCACAAGGTTTGCAGTATGCATTCCAAGTCTCCTAGAGTTATTGTTGCTGGTTTGGTGCAAAGATTTTGCCAGCAATGTAGCAGGTCTGTGTTTCTTTCTGTTGCTGCCCCTTGCCTTTTTTTTCTTTTTTTTTAATTCTGTCTGGTTGATGGGGTTAATTTTGTTTCTGGTGAGGCTGTTGTTTTTATATTTCTTCCAAGTCATAGCCATGGAACTTTGTTATACTCTATCATCTATGTATGGTGAATCTTCTGTTCTGTTTTATTGAGTGTATCTTTCTCTTTTTTTCAAGGAAAAATATTTTCTGGGGAAACCAAAATTATTTACATGAATTTGTTAAATAGTCTCTCTTCATTTTGTGGCAGATAAAGTGTTCAGTTTCTTAAGCTAGCTGGCTTTGTATCATGTTGATTGAAGGTAGCTGCGCTAGCTTTTCATGATTAAGTGGTAGCTTTCGTTGTTTTTTTGGCTGGCTTTATTTTTGAGTTAGTTTCTTGTCATCGCAGCTAGCTATTTGTAAGTTTGTTGCTGTTGATTTTGATGGGCTTTTGGACTTTTTGAATTTAAAGAAAATTTTTAATCTTTGGTAGGCTTTTGGATGTACTAGACGACCAAATTGGTTATTTTACTGTAAAGTTTTTGAATATTGGTAGTTTGGTTGGATCATCCTCGTGAGGTTTTGTCTTTGGATGGCCGTCATGGATTAATCATTATTCGGGAAAAAAGTATGTGCTATTGTGAGTAATGCGGCGTTTTCATAGTTACTTTTCTGGGAGTTCAGTAAGTATTCCCTTTCTGAACAATGTATCTATATATGGTATGTGGTCCTTTCATAGGAGACATAAATAGATGATGAGGGCTAATTCTGTTTCCGAAATCGACTGCCTGTTCGATTCTTGGACTTTCTTTTTATGGATAAAGGCATCTGTTGTGGTGACAGAACTACCGAGCAGCTTCTTATTGGATATGCAAATGTAGGAAAAAGTTATTTTGGTCTTGATGACACGATTTAAGAAGAGGATGCCTATCGACTTTGAACTAGGTGTTCCCCCAACTTGTCTGCAGTCCTTGAGACTTCATGAATATGAAAGCGAAAGGTCAAGATAGTGTGAAATTGATGGCATTTTCTGTTCCAATCCGGTCTCTCTTTTCTTGAAACCCGTTATGCTCAGACAGCCTGTTCTTGCTGTAAGCACTGACAGAATGAGTAGGTGAGATTTGTCAATTTTCTGCATTCAGGAAGACTTGGAGGGTTTCCTTAGGTGGAGTTCTTAAGAGGTTAAACTGTTGCAAATAGTGGTATTTGTCACAGAAATTGGTTTCTAACCCGCAATAGTCATCTGGATGAATTTCAAGATGAACATAAATAACCTCTTCCTGTCTACAATATCATTCTGTCTGTGAGACTTTCCTCAGACCGGAGGCAAACTATCCTCACCCTATTGTCTGCCTTTTGCTGCCTGTTCTAACTAGGAACTATATTTCTGTTTGTCTGCCATGCTGAGCTGGAGAAATATGAGTTATGGGAGCTGGTATATCTGTTATTTATTGTTTTGGATGTGCTGAAACTAATATTTTAAGGCATTCGGAAATAAAGTGTTTGGTCTCGCCCTTCCTAACGTCATTGGATTATTAATTATGCATTGAATTGAAATAATCATGAGGCGAGACCCAGTCATCTCAATGTCTAGTCCTGGAGATTCCAGTTTTAATTTCAGATCCTTTTTTTTTCTTCTTGTCATGTGTAGCTTAACATTGTTGGATTCCATTCTTCATGACATGGTAGGATGGAAGGTTTGTGCCTGCACTGCTACAGAATTCGATTGACAGGAAAGGAGTCTTAAATGTTCCCAATCCTCGTTTCAAGTTGTTGCAAAAATCATATGCTGTTGTGCTGAGTCCATGTGTTGCTTGTTTGTTAATCATTTTTTCCCTGTGCAGAGATTGGCGGTCCTGGTGTTTTTCTATCATTTCTTTTTTTGTACTAATAGTTTTGTTAGTCTTACCCAGATTTCATCTACTTCCTGAATTTGACCAAGGAAAACGAAGTTGCCGCAGGCGCCTAGCTGGCCATAATGAGCGACGAAGGAAGCCACCATCTGGATCGGTGTTGTCCACTCGCCATGGCCGATTCTCTCCCTCTTTGTTTGGTGAGACATTGCCTGAAGATGTCATTTGCAACATTATTTACTTCCACTGACGCAGTTGAACTTTCGATCTTGAGTTGCAGCGGCAGATAATAGCAGCAGAGATGGAGGCCTTCTTGTGGACTTCAGTGCATATCCAAGGCATACTGAGAGAGATGGATGGCCTGCAAGAAGGTCTTCTGGGCTGGTCACTGGGAATGAAACAGCTGCAACAGGAAGGTCTATATCTCATCCATGGCAGATAAGCTCCCAGAATCCTCCATCCAACCTTTGCATGCAGGGGTCAACTGGCGGGACTGGCCTTTTCAGTGCCGGAATTCCTCCCGGAGAATGTTTCACAGGAGTTGCTGTTTCAGACTCGAGCTGTGCTCTCTCTCTTCTGTCAAATCAACCATGGGGCTCCACCAACCGAGCATCAAGTCTTGTAGTGAATGAATTGTTGAGTGCCCAGGAGACACCCGTGGTTCAATCAACAGCTCACCATGGTGCAGCTGTCAATCATTATGCAATCCCTTGGAGCTTCAAGAACAATGAAGGAAGTAACAGTTCACATGATCTGGGTCAAATTTCACTGCCTCTCGGCAGTCAACTTCCAGGCCACCTCGAGCTGTCCCAGCAGAATAGGAGGCAATACATGGACCTCGTGCATCCCAGGGCTTATGACTCTTCAACCCAGCACATCCACTGGTCACTCTAAATGGCCCTGCTTTAGTCGGATTAATAAATTGGAAGCTGAACTTCTGCTTGATCTTTTGTTTCGGTTGAACCCAGGATGATATTTACTTTTTGGCTCTTGCCTGTGCTATGGTTGGAACATTTAGACAGGCATATGGTGTTGTGCTAACTTTAGATTGCTCTAAAGAATATCTATTATGATTGGAGGAGTTCCTTCAAAGATATTAGGCATATTATTATGATGATGGGATCTTGAGCCCAGTTGCCACCCTGCAAGTTCCCATGGCATCTCGCGATTCGACTCAGTTATCTCAGATTGGATATGCTCTTAGCACGTGCACATTTTCACTCTGAAAGAGAGGGCGGACAGACAGGCAGATACCTGCAATGACAGGTGATAAATAACTTCCAACTGTTGAGGTTAGCATGAGTTGGACTTCTACGTGATCGATATCTCCAATGTATATAACAAACGTCACTGCAGCAGCTACTTCTTTCACCACTTTTCATCCGAGGAACTGTGCGAGGACAGAGGGTCCTCGACGCTTTTTATATAAAAAAAATGTTGATAGGAAGGCGCTGATATGTTGTCCTAGTTACTTGGCTAGTACCTCGCAGGTAAAACCTTTTTTCAGTGAAAAAAATTAAAATGTTTAGGTTTTGTATTTTTTTTATATAAAAAAGATATGAACCATGAACTTAATAGTATTTTAATCTAATATGGAGATAAAGAATTACAAGAAACCAGTGGGGATAATTTAAAGAGAATATTTTAAAATTATAATCTTGAATGATGAAATCGTTTGAAAATAAAATAAACTTGGTTAATCAATGTAATGAAAGTTATGCTTTATTTTAGAAGTTATTTTTTTATTTAATTATTTAACAATAAAACTTGCATCTTTTTATGTGAAGCAATATATTTTTAAAAAATAGAAAAACTACAAAGATAGAGGCAGAAAAGGCAAATAATAGTCTTAAATTAATTTGTGTAACATCATGTGATGACCATATATAGATCTCATTCCCAGCAGTAACATCTAAATAATAGATTTGAATGATTAGCCGCCTTCCCATTTTGACTAGATGCTCTCCAAAAAGCACCATTACATATGGCCGAAAAGGACAACCCTTTGCGAAAATGAAAAGGAATTTTATCAAACTCACTCAATTGTGAGCAAGTTCATGTGCGAGAGCAATATGCAAAGTGCAACTTGAAGATGTTGACCAAGTTTGGATTTAGCAACTTCTAGTGGTCGTCTTCGTTTATTCCAGGGCAGTTGGACAGGAGGGCTTCCACTGTTTCATACTGAAACAAACATCATGTGCATGTATAAACAGTCAGAAGAGTAAGAGAAGAGGTTAGTTCCACGTGCTGGCGTCTTTCAAAATGTGCAAAAAACATGTGCGCAGCCATCATTTTATAATACTTCAGGTTCAGAGTGGATGTGAGATAACTAATAATGTCACCCAACGTACCTGAAAGCCACAAAACAGGCAGTATTGATATTCATCTCTCAGTTTCATCAACAGTTCTTGCAAATCCTGCATCCAAATAAGAGATTCATTGCATACTCCAGAAGAAATCAAAGACAAATCTTCTCAAAGCAAACAAGATTGAACAGAATTATTATTGAAGAGCTGTGAAGACGGACATATAGCTGGCAGTAGCTAAACTTCACGGCTGGATTATTTATAATTTGTAGTCATATTGCCTATAACCATAATTCTTTTCCTAGATAAGCTAATTTATGGTCAGCTCTATGCATCCTGTCAATCCCATTAGTCAAAGCACAGAACTGGATTTCAATATACATATACCTTAAGGAAAAGATAAAAAAAAGAAGCACAAACCAACTCTCAAATTGACAACTAAAACCTGTACATTGTGTGTGGAAAGTAAAAGAAAAGAGGATTCCCCGGAGTATTAAATGGTTGAGGAAAACAATTTTGTAGATGATGCTCTGGTCTTGAGAGAGAGAAAGCATTCAAAGATCATCTGGCCAGCATTTTCTGGAGTTTTTATATACATTTCCTAAGCCAAAAGGCAATCAATAATTATAACATTTGCGCCCCAAAAAAATAGAATAGAATCAATTATTTGTAGCAAGGTACTTCAGTAACATCAAAGGAGGTGCACATACAAACTTAAACAACATATATATCAAGGTACTTCATAAGACATTTATAGCATCAACAACACTTTTTCTAGGTTACTGGTTAAATGCTGGGTGAAGTTAACAACCTAGCACCTATTACACCTAAAAGTGTGTCAATGCAGTTGGTGTTCAAGGCAAAACACAATAAAAACGACCATCCATCACTGCATTTTCCTTGATATGTGAATCTGAAAAGGACAAGTAAAAAGAAATTGGTCGAACCACAAAAAGTTCTTCCCAGCAACAGACCAACTGACATTCAAATGCCGATAAAATAACTTGAACCCATAAAAATAAATCATGGAAATCAAAATTTGGTATCTGGTTCATAAATAATTTAATCGCAAAATTAGCTACAGCAACACCATATGGCTATACAATAGCTACAGCAACACCATATGGCTACCAAGACATTTGGCAAGTTAACAACAAAATGCATGTATGCCAATATCAAATAACATGAAATATAAGAGCTTAGGTTAAACACATTCCTAAAACTAAATGCAATCCCACTTGATTTACTAAAAGGCATAACTAACTAAACGAATGTTAAGTGCCAACAATGATTTTAGAAAAAACTACCTCTTCTGTTATCTCTTCCTCTTCCTCCTCATCCTGTTCAGCATCCTCTTCATCTTCATTCTTCTTTGGTTCCACAACTTCTCTGTTCTCTAATTGATCAAGAGCTGCTTTTGCTTTCATAAAATTTACTACAACTCTCCGACTTCGCCATTGAGACTTTTGCCTTGATCCAAACTCTTCCATTAAATTCTTCTCCTTTTTTCTCTCCCTTTCCGCCTCAATCTCTTCTCTCTTCCTCTTCTCCTTATGTGGTTCCTCCCTTCCAATCCCTACTCGTGTCCGCCGAATCTGAATCCCCACTGGCTCAGCTCTTCCCGAACCCTCCTTACCAAGGGCTGAACCAGGGGTGTAACCCATTTGCTTTAACAGCTTAAATCCAATGTTAGATTGAGGAATTGGAGCTTCTATTCTTGCCAAGGTTTGCTCATCCTCCTCTTGTTGCCTTTTCTCCCTTTCAAGTCTACGCTGTTCTTGCCAGCTCAGGTTTTTGGGCTTCTTATTGAATGATTGAAAAGTTGAACTTTCCTTGTTGACACTCTGCACAGATGATCACAATCTCACCAAAAAAACACAATTTAAAAACATGAGTTAAAATATAGAGCACGATTTGGCTTGTAACTATTCACTTTCAGCACATAATAAGCTTGGGAAATATATAATGAAAAAGTTACAAAAATATTCTTCGAAAAACACTCCCCATAATATATAGTTCCTATTAAATAAATAAAGCCCATGTACTCTCCTAAACAAAACCACAAGAACACACTTACACCCATTCTTAGTAGCTAAAACTACATTAACAAAGCTATCTAAGTAAAGTTCTTTACCTTATATTTTTCTTTTTCTCTCCTTGCCCTAGAAAAAAAAAAGATTTTACCATATAAATCTTCAACCAACAGTGCTTTGAATCAATTCAGGTTTTCAAAGGGATAATCAAATTCCATTAGGTTTTTTTATTTAATCATGCAATGGAATACGAAATGCATATTCTGAATATAAAAAATCTCTAACAAAACCTTTGATACGATAAATTTAAAAAAAGTTCTTAACTTTGTTTCTTTGAATGATTATATAAAATAAATGCTTTAGAGACTTGATTATTACAAGGAAGCTACCGAAAACTGACCTTTTTGGCAGGGAGTTTTGAAGGGTTTTCTGTTTCAGGAGGAAGAAACTGAGATAGGTCTCCCATGTAATCTTCTTCTTCTGCTGCTGCTTCTTCATGCTGTTTTGGTTCACTGTCTCTTCGCGTCTCTGTTGATTCTGCCATTATTTGTTGATACACAGTGACAGAGAGAGCTCAACGGACAATTTTTCAAGGATTAAATGGGCCACTTTGGGCCCTTAAAAAGACTTTTTGTTAGCCCAATACCCAAAGAGTCCAAAATGAGTGCTGCTTGATGCCACGTGTACTCAACAGCCATAAGGCCCATAACCGTCTTCGGCTGAAATGGCTGGTTTCGGTTACACACACATGTCACGTGACCAATCACCTTCTTTATGACTTCCTCTCTCACAGGAGCGAGCAAAACCCGCTCCTAATTCCCTCCCTCTCGCCCATGTAAGATTTTTCTGATCTGTTTGGTCACTAAGAAAACAGAAAGGAAAAGGAAATTAAGAATCATTCGTTCCATCTTTTAATTTGTTAGTCTTTGTAGCATCCAAGCCTTAAACTCCTCTTCATTTTCTCGTGAACCAAACAGGAGCCAGAGAAACTTTTGTAAAGATTTGAGTGCCTCCTTTTTGTTTAAAGGCGTATTATCTTTAATTTTTTTTAGAATAGTAAAAAAACTAATTTAATATCAAGAGAAAAATTATGACACCGCCGCTTAGACGATTAGATAAATAGTTAAAACATACCCAACATATAAATAGTTTGCTGTAAAAAACAAATGATTCATATTTGATGAATTTTATCCATTATAATTTATTATCAACCAATTGAATTATTAGCCAAAAAGTCAATCAATTAATTTTCTATTGAAAATAAATGACTTGTCTTTAATGAATTTTATCAATTACAGTATTACTCTCACAATACATTTCATGCACATTCTATGAGTTGTTGTAAAAATAAACATGATAGCAATAAATGATTAGCTAAGCAAATAAACAGGTCCAACAATCAATCAATTGTAGTTTTATTATTTTTCAATTGAATACTTAGCCAAATAATTAAAGCAGTCTCAACAATTAATTAGTTGCTATAGAAAGCAAACAATTCATCTTTAATGAATTTTATGAATTGTATTTACATAAATCTATCAGTGAAATTATCTCTAATTTTTTATATATTACTTCACATTAATATTACATACAAAATCTTATATTTTTTTTAACATTACTTGGCAAAAATGATATTCAAGTTGATTATTTTAGCCGAATGTATATAATTATAAAAAAAAACCAACACTCTTAATATTTTGAAAGAAAAAATTACGGTGAAGCGCATGACAAGTAGTTCATATGATCTTTTATGGATTACAATATCTGCCCATAATATTTTATTTTTCTTTGTATTTTCGGCTACTTTTTTTTTATTTTTTATTTAATGATTTTATATTAAATAGATTTTTAATCAGGTTTAATATGGAGTACTTAGAAATAAAATAGTTATTATAAATTGAGTTGACTGTGGTGGTGGAATCTTGAAATCTACTGCACACACGTTACTTTTACTTGAGGGGTAGATTTATCTATGATAATTAAAGTTGTCAATACCGTTCCGGTTTTTTGATCGGAACGGAACATTCCAGTTTCGGAGCGTTCCGGCATGTATATGGAAAAAAAATATTAATTTAACAAGCATAATTAAAATTTGAATTCTTTTTTATTTAAAATATTTTGATGTTTTTAAATTATTTTGATGTATAGATGTCAAAAATAATTTTAAAAATAAAAAAATAGATTTTAAACCTGGAACGAAACCGGGGTGTTCACGTCGGAATTTGACCGAACGGGTCGGAATTAAAACCAGGACAAAACAATTTTGTCCCAGTTTTATAAATATAACTTTGATATCTATGATGGTAATTATGAGATCAGACCTCTTATCTATAAACAAATTTCTTACAAGCATGGTAAAACGAGCTGGAATGTGACGATCCTTCCACTACTTTGTTATTGAAAAATTAAAATAAAAGGGAAGCCGTTTTTATTATAAAATATTATTTATTAATGTTCTTTTATTCAGTATATATTTTAATTTTTATATTAAATTTATTTTTTATTGTATTATTTCACTCTCGTGAATCTTTAGTATACAAAAATGCTGTTGTTACTATTATTTATTATTTTAATATAATAATATTAAATATAATTTTTTAAATTAAAAAAATATTATTTAAAATAAAAATATTTAAAAAAAACAATATATTGTAAAACCAAAATAGGCCTGAAATAAATTTATTTTACGTGATCTTTAAACTAACGTTCGTTTCTACTTTGGAATATTTCACCCTCAATCATTGGATCTCAATTAACATTTTAATTATTTATATAGTTTTTGTTGCCCGTTTAAGGCTAACCTGCAAGGACTGATAATTATTGATCGTTGAGGGACTGTTATGTATGGTAGTTGGAAGTGACAGGTCATGTTTCTCTGTTTTTTTTGTTTGGCTAACCCTAATGGTTCCGTGCCCAACTTTTTCTTACCTATTTCCAAATACTGCTTTTTATCGGCTCGGGTCCAGGTGCCGGACTTGATCAGCTAGTTTTTCTGGGTTCGAACTGCAGCCTAATTCCAGGTGCAGGCTCGGGTTATAGCCGGCCTAGGTGCCGCGCACTCAACACCTCTTTATGAGCCCGATGGCACGGCAAGTCGGCGAGCCGTAGAAATTTATATTTTTTTTATTTAATTGAATATGTTTTGAATTTTTAATGTTTTTTTAATTATTTTGATGTAATGATATTAAAAATAATTTTTTAAAAATAAAAAAATATATTATTTTAATAAAAAAACACTTTAAAAAACTACTACAACTACTCTCTCAATCAAGTCCTATAAGCTCTGGCGCACCACACGAGCCGAACCGATGAGTTTTTTTTTCTTCCATAAATGCTCATTATTTTTTGTATAAAAAATATTTAGTCGCTATAAATATTATTATGGTAAAATTATTTTCCAATCTCTCCACAATAAACTAAATAAATTCAACTAAATAACCTCATAAACCTTAATTAAAATTTAAAATTTTTAAAGCATATTTATCATTTTTTATGACCAGGAGTCCGGTCACTATGCTAGCACTACAACTAATCTTCGTTCATTAACATCATGCAAGCTCAATGAGCGAGTAAGACACGCAGGAGTGACAGGCGTGCCTGACAAGATTTGAACCCTGGATGGAAGGAAGACAAGCCTCTTCTCTCGACCACCAGTGTCAAGATCTTATTGGCATATTTATCAAGACCTTTGGCATATTTATCATTTCATTGTATATATAAATAGAGAGAGATAGAATTACTGACATTCAAACATCTTTTTTTTTTTTACATATTATGTACTTTTATCACGAAAGTTTGATTTATCAATAAAAAAACAAAGTGCTATTTATTAAAATACTATAATTCAACCACTACAAACCCTAATTCAACCAGGACCTTAATTTATTAAAACATCAAGACACTCTGATTCTCAACCACTGAAAAACCTAACTAAAAAATCTAATTCAATAAATACATCTCACTTTAGCACTTCTCAGAAAGCAAGTATACGGTCCCTGCAAGCAACACAGGACAGAAAATAATCACATATTTGATATCACATCTCTCTCTCTCTCTCTCTCTCGGTTAAGCAAAGCATGCATAGCCCGGCAGCCATGATTTTGATGCACAGAGCGTTGAATATTGTGTTACCTGTTGCGGTATTCATTTCACTCCTAGTACTTTTACCACCTTATCTTGTGTTCAAGTTGCTGAGTTACATTAAAAGATCCATATTCTGTGAAAATGTGGCCGGCAAAGTTGTGCTCATCACCGGAGCATCTTCTGGCATAGGTGAGGTCAGTATCGATCCCAACTCCTTCCTTAAAATAAAATGATAAGGGAAATGGTGTCAGTCAAATCCTTCCTAGCTCCACTTTTTCTTTTGTGTGTGTGTGTGTGTGTTTCTACTTGATATATATATATATATATATATATATATATATATATATATATATATAGTTTTAGTAACGCTAGCTGTTATCATTGTTTTGTCTATGGCCTCAAATTAAGGATGTTTTTGTTTTTGAAAATACAAATTAAGGATCTTGCTTACGAATATGCTATAAGAGGAGCTAGATTAGCCCTTGTTGCAAGAAGAAAAGACCGTCTGGGAGTAGTTGCTGATAAAGCCCGCAAGCTGGGTTCACCAGATGTTTTTCTGGTCTGTGCGGACGTTTCCAAGGTTGAGGACTGCAAACGGATCGTTGAGGAGACGTTGAATCACTTTGGCCAACGTAAGTATATATGAAATGATTAATGTTTATTTATTTATAGAAAAAGTTAAAATATTTCTTTATATATCACACAATTCTTCAACCACCAATGGCTGGTTCAGATGTCAAAGACTTGGGATCAAAGGGTTTGCTCCTCGTGGTCTCGTGTTCGAGTCCTCATTGTCGCTAATATTGGTGGCCACTGGAGGCTTACATGGTCGTTAACTCAGGCCCGTGGATTAGTCGAGTGCGCGTAGTTCGGCCTGACATCCACGTTAATAAAAAAAAATGAAAAATTATTATTCTAAATCTTGCATGCCTCGATCGATGATATATCCGGCCCGGATTGTACCCTTAATTTGTTTTTTTTTTCTTTCCCGGCCCGGAGTGAATTTTCTTCTTCAATCCATCCCTGCAAAGTACAAACCATTCTTTCCATCCACGCCAGCGGGAAAATCACGTGATAGGTTGCAGGTTATGTTCTTTAATGCCATAAATACCCTTTACTCTAAATTAAATGGGATTATTTAAACATGTGTTCGGTATTAAACTTGTGGTCTTAAAAATTAATTTTATATGCCTTGGTAAGGATCTAATTAAATATACACAGCTTATAAAGATATAAGAATATCAGCACCATATATATATGGTTTTTTCTTTTGTCGTGGAAACTAAATATCTCTAGCACTAATTTGGTAGGATGAATTTTTGTTTTCTTATGGCTTATGGGTTTCTGCGCTGCGCTGCAGTTGATCATTTGGTCAATAACGCCGGGATTTCTCAAGGTGATTATTTCGAAGATTGCACTGAAGTCTCTGATTTGACTCTCATTATGGTATGTATCGTCGACGACATGCCAGCGCCGGCCCTTGAAAAGCTGGATTTTCTATGGGTTCTAGAGTTGTATATATCAGACAATAACGCCACACTCTCTCTCTGTTCTGATTACTAGGACGTAAATTTCTGGGGCTCGACGAATTGCTCGCGTTTTGCTATTCCACATCTAAAGAGAAGCAAAGGGAAAATTGTTGTGATAGCATCAGTAGCTCCTTGGATACTGACACCAAAATCAAGCGTCTACAATGTATGCTTCCCTCGATTATCAATTCCCCATCTCTTCTTTTGCTTTTCTAACTGTAATAAATCTTTATCTTTTATGACTTCAGGCAAGCAAGGCAGCTTTGATAAGCTTTTATGGCACCCTGAGGGTTGAGATCGGCTCGCATATTGGTATAACAATCGTGATGCCCGGGTTGGTCGATTCAGAAATGACCTCACCTTCTTCACTAGCTCAGGTAACTGATTATGGAAGCTCAAGCTTCACATTATAGCTGCAAAATGTACCAATTAACATTATTTAGCTGTAACTTCTGTGCAGTATCCTGTCAGGTTTTGTCCACCAAGTGAGCCAGCAAACCAGTGTGCTAAGGCGATTGTGAAGAGCACCTGCCGTGGCGACAGATACTTGACCGAGCCATCTTGGTGGAACGCTTTGTTTATCGTCGAACTGTTATGTCCAGAAGCTTTGGATCGGCTTTTGTGCTGGAATTTCATGATTAATGGAGCGCAAAAGGAGAAACGAATATAAGCAGCTGCTTTTAATTATATTTCCAGATGAACCACGAAACAAATCCAATTAATGCATCGAGCTTCTATTTCAAGCTGATCGTGCATGTGAAGCTTGGAGAGAAGACTTTAATTGAGTATTAATAATGAGCCTTCCTTTGTTTTCATTCAATATTCATTGACCTGGGATGAACAATATTTGAATGTTTTGCATTGTTTTTTCAATAAACAAATGATTTCATGTGGGGTTCCAGCTCCTCGTTTTGAAGCCCAGACGCATGAATAGTTTAACTTATTTGGTAGAAGAGAGGCTTGTTCATCTCGTTTCGGGTGGACTGAAATGTCCGAAATATTTTGTAACAATAAAAAAACCTGAGATAAAAAAATATGATTTTTTGTCTTAATTTAAATTTTTGTTTTAATTTAAATTCCGATCCGTAATAAAAATTTTAGTCAAATACCAACTAAAATTCTTGTAATCATGCCAGGTATGCTGTTTCGTAAGAATGAAACTAAGCGTAACAGCATAAAACAGTAACAGTCCGCATTAAAAAAGAATTTACAATTCGATTAAAGCACCGCAACAAGCATTCACTGCCTCAAATGTAGCCTGAGTTTGATGTGACAAAATGAAAACGATTGGTATGGTTCCGTACATCAGTGGGGGGCAAAAACCGAATCAAAATTTAAAATGATAGCCTGGACCGTCAAGTGTTCTTGTTGGGTTTCTCTCCACAATTAATGTGTTATAAATTACTAACTCTTACTCAATTTCCAGCACATCTTTTCTCATATAAAAATTAAAAGAAATTTATTAGAATCCACAAACTAAGATGGCATGGATCCTCTTATACTGGGAAGTAAACATGGGATAACTATGTTTCTTATGTTTGGTATAAACGGTATTAAATGTTCAAGTAAAAGGTGTTAAAATAAAATAAAAAGGTCAAAACAATCATTGCTACAGTAAAATTTATATATAAAATATTTATAGAAAAATACTTGTCTTAATTTGTTTATAGAGAACCATATGCTCTTTGCAATACCATGGTAGAACAAATAATTGAGTTAACTTCTAATTCTAATAACCTACATAAAGTTATAGATGATAATATTAATAATTATAAGAGTATGGCTATCGATGCAATGAGAATGAATCAAGATGATACAATACAAGTAAACATTCAATCATTGACGAAGAATTAAATGAAGACACAACATATTAATTTATTGGTCATTGCACATGTATTCATATGAAGTCACATGATGTATTAAAGGAGATCATTGATGACAAAATCATCATATTGGTAAGAAGTATTTTACCTAAAGAAATATTATTATTTTAAAAAAAAAACAAGAAGAGAGACTTTCTATCGCATATAAGAAAAATGAGATATTTCTAGCACCCATCTATATAAAAACGTTATAAACATTTATCATTCAAACTTCTATGTTTTATTATATATACCAAACGTTATATATATATTGATAATATTGATAATGCCTTGTATGTGGCAAAAAAAAGAGAAGGGTCTTGCATACGAGTATGCTAGACGAGGAGAATGCATTGATTTTTAGATCTAAGCCTGCCCAATTGATTAATTTTTTTATACCATATACTATTGTGGTGTGTATTATAATAAAAATAACATCCAATTTCCATCCTTCTCTAGGATGCCAATTTCTGGGGGCAACATATTGCACTCGTCATAGTCCTGAGAAAAGCAAAGGGAAAAGATTGTGAGCTTGGTCACCAACTCCAATGGCAACCTTCTACAATGTATGCAATTCTATTGATGACAAAATCATCATATTGGTAAGAAGTATTTTACCTAAAGAAATATTATTATTTAAAAAAAAAAAAACAAGAAGAGAGACTTTCTATCGCATATAAGAAAAATGAGATATTTCTAGCACCCATCTATATAAAAACGTTATAAACATTTATCATTCAAACTTCTATGTTTTATTATATATACCAAACGTTATATATATATATATATATATATATATATATATATATATATATATATATATATTGATAATATTGCTAATGCCTTGTATGTGGCAAAAAAGAGAAGGGTCTTGCATACGAGTATGCTAGACGAGGAGAATGCATTGATTTTTAGATCTAAGCCTGCCCAATTGATTATTTTTTTATACCATATACTATTGTGGTGTGTATTATAATAAAAATAACATCCAATTTCCATCCTTCTCTAGGATGCCAATTTCTAGGGGCAACATATTGCACTCGTCATAGTCCTGAGAAAAGCAAAGGGAAAAGATTGTGAGTGTCGCACCCCAAAATGGTCGGGAGCGGCGTCGTTATGATCGGTCCCCATGAGCGGGGAAGATTATTATGTCAGGGGATTATTTATTTTTATAAAAAGGGCGTCGCCACCTAGTATTACGGTTACTAGGAAACCTATGACTGGTCTTTCAGAGATTCTAGAGTAAGGGACTGGTTGCGTAAAGGGAAGGTTTTAGCACCCCTAGTACGCCCTACCTAAGGTAAGCTGCTTGGTGATTTTGTTTGTCTTATGATTGCTAAAATATTTTAAAAAATATTTACATGTTGCCGATATATTATTTACGCCGAATATTTTGGATAGAATTTATCCAAACTCCGAGAAAATAATATGAATCACCGAAAAGTTTTTTTATATTTTTTTGAATATTGGCCAATACCCTTTGCATTTTACAAACATGTTGTAAAATCTCCAAAATGCAAGAAATGATTTTCCTTTTAGCAAAATACATGCTAAAACTCATTTTTTCCCCAAAAAACCAAGATAATATATATTTTTCTTTAAGAAGACAATTTTAAAATATGCTAGTGTATTGGCCTTATGCAAGAAAAATAACACATTTTTCTAGATTTTTTGTATATAAAAAATAAAAATATTTTTTATATTTTTTATATATATTTTTTATTTTTTATACATTTTATATATTATATATATATATATTATTTTGGTAATGGCAATTGCACCTCACCCTTTTAATATGGGTCACAAACTCACTGGTCTCGAGTCGAGTGACGACTCAACCTTCCTTCGGCCTGGGCCGTGGCCCAAATAATCACTGGTCTAGGCCATGGCCCAGACGAGTCATGGATCCTGGTCGGGCTCTAGAGCTCGACCGACCCGTTAGTCATGCAGAACCGGGATTTGCAGAAGACGATCTACAGTACACAAAAAAAACGTGGATTTTTGAAGTGCAAAGAATGGGAATTCTGCTGATACCTTATTGTAGAGGACGTTTATGTGGTTCTTCCTGTCGTGGTGGAATCGGGAATGGTGGCTTGAGGTCGCCGGAAATGGAGCTCGAAGTCGCCGGGTCAGGCACTCGTGAGCTTCGGACTCGCCACTTTCTTCAATGGAGATTATGGATGAGTTTCGTGATGGAGGGGATGCTGTGGTGACGAGAAGGAAGGACAATGGTGGTAGCTGGTGGTTCCTGGAAGAGAGAGAGAGTGACGCCGGGGCTGCTGTTTTCTTGAGAGAGAGAGAGCAACGGTGACCGAGAGAGATGCTACTTCATTCTTCGTCCGAGAGGTGGATGAGCTGACAGGTTTGAGGGTGGCTTAGTGGTGATGATGAAGAGCAATTGATGGTGAAGTTTCTTCACCGAGAGGGAGGGGGTGATCTGGTGGTCTGTTTTTACAGACCGAGAGGGAAAACAGAGAGAGAGCCCGCCGAACTGTTTTTTTTAGCCGAGAGAGAGAAGGGGAAAGGGAATCCGAGGCTGAGAGATGACGGGGACACTGAAGTTTTCAGGCGAGACAAAGGGTGGTCGACGGTGATGTTTTCCTTGCACCGAGAGGGAGAGGGACAAGCCGGTTGCTTTGGTTTTGATCCGAGAGCGAGACAAGGGAAGCTCTGCTAGGGAGGAAGACGAGGGAAATTTTCCAAAAACCAATCGACCCCAGGATTCTCCTCCTTTTTCTTTAAGTAGTGACAGGTTACCAAAAAACGGGGTGCTCAATGTATTTTCGAGACATGGGTTTCGGGTGGCTCAATCAAAATGGGTGAGTTGCTCAATGTCCATGCTATGTCTGAAAAATAGGGGTTTTTGAGCGGCTCAAGTTTTGTTGATTTTGTGCAAAGTACAGTTTGGTCCTTCAATTTGTTACTCCTCCAATTGCACCCTTAATTGAACTTAAATATATGATCTTGTGCAATTATGTCCTTGTGAAAAATTCAAAGTTAACTTTATTGTGCGCACATTTGGTCCTTGATTTTTATCTGTGCAATATAGTTCCCCACTCGACCGTAAAACTCTTATTTTGTTCAATTAGGTCCCCGATTTCGCTTAATTGGCTTAAAAATTCACATTGATCAACGAAAATTCAAATATAATCAATTGAGCCCGAATTAAATTTAAGCACTTGATTTCTTATTGACTAAGCCTTTAATAAAATTAATTTGATCAATTTAAAGTATAATTAAGTCGTCAAGCTTAATTAAAACCCTTCAACTGCACCTAAATTAATTCCTGCATACAATTACGCTTTTATATCACCAATGACTATATCAAATTGGTCCATAAAAATATAATTATATTTTAATGACTTAGTTTATGCGCGGATTTATCTCATAATAAATTACTTTAGCTTTGGATCCGCGTTTTTTCATTTCCGAGCACAACAAAAGGTACCATCGAACTTTCAAAGATATCCAAAAAATTTTAACTTGATTTTTTACCGACACCATCCCCCATTTTATTTTATTTTTTTGTTATTTTCTGATAGTTTTGGGGCATGACCCAAAATTGGGTTGCAACAGTTGCCCCCTTCTTTACAATGCTTACGACTAAAGTCTTTACCAAAGACTTTAGCTTAGTAAGTGTTGTAAAGAAAAAAATAGAGCTTGTCTCATTGTGACGCATGGCTTACCAGTTAGGAGAGTCTCGATAGTGACGGATGACTTACCCGGGTCTGATTATGACGGGTGACCTGCCCGAGTTAGTGAAGTCTCGATAGTGACGGATGACTTACCCGGGTCCGATTATGACGGGTGACCTGCCCGAGTTAGTGAAGTCTCGATAGTGACGGATGACTTACCCGTTAGGAGAGTCTCGATAGTGACGGATGACTTACCGGTCCGATTATGACGGGTGACTCGCCGAATTAATAGAGTCACGATAGTGACGGATGACTTACCGGTCCGATTATGACGGGTGACTCGCCGAGTTAGAGTCTCGATAGTGACGGATGACTTACCGAGTCACGATTATGACGGGTGACTGCCGAATTAATAGAGTCTCGATAGTGACGGATAACTTACCGGTCCGATTATGACGGGTGACTTGCCGAATTAATAGAGTCTCGATAGTGACGGATGACTTACCGGTCCGATTATGACGAGTGACTGCCCGAGTTAGAGTCTCGATAGTGACGGATGACTTACCGAGTCCGATTATGACGGGTGACCTGCCGAGTTAGAGTCTCGATAGTGACGGATGACTTACCGGATCCGATTATGACGGGTGACTCGCCGAATGGAAGATGGAAAGGTCTCATTTTACGAGTGACCAGACCGGTTCAAGGAACGAAACAACACCGATTCTCAATCCATTGTCCGCGGTTTTGTCGACCTAAGATTCGATTTCTCCATATCTTTCATGACTTGCAATTATATCAGCTTTCGCCACACATTTCCTGTCAGGTTAGTGTTATGACAATAATATGCATGTTTTGTTACCTCTTTAGAAACATAGGTCCCCCCTCTCTTCGTGGTGGCCTTCCTTCATAGGATGTGTTCCCCATGTCATATCTTTATGCTTGGTGGTGAGACTCTTTTGTTCCATACAGGACCCTTTCTCGCTCCATTGTTATTATATATATATATATATTATTTTTTTTATTATTATTATTATTTTTTTACTCATGTTTAAAAACTCAAAACGATATATAATTAAAAGAATTTCAAAACATGGTTTTATTTGTAAATGAACACTTTTAAAGCAAATCACTATTTAAATAATTTTGCCCCCAGCGTGGTGCACAAAATATATCAAAAATAAATGATAGAACGCAAATAAATATTATAAAATCATGTGCTTTGGAAAAGATTTCTTGCAACAAGAATTCATGGCCGAATTTTATCTATTGAGGAAGGTTACAACATATCAGGCATAATATTTCTTTACAGAGTCAGAATTCACAGGCCTAGCTAGATCTTCTCCATCCATGCTAGATAATAGCAAAGCTCCCCCTGAGAATGACTTCTTCACCACATATGGGCCTTCATAGTTTGGGGCCCATTTACTCTGATCTTGCCCTGGTACAAACAATATCTTCTTTAACACCAAGTCGCCTTCTTGGAATTTTCTAGATCGGACTTTCTTATCATATGCTTTGGCCATCCTTCTTTGGTATAATTGATGATGACAGATTGCGGCTAACCTCTTTTCACTGATCAAATCCAATTGTTCATATCTGACCTTGGCCCATTCTGCTTCATCTAGTTCGGAGTCTATCAAGACTCTTAGTGATGGGATTTCTACCTCTAGAGGCATTACCGCCTCCATCCCATATACCAACATGTATGGAGTGGCTCCTGTTGAGGTCCGAACTGCAGTACGGTATGCATGCAGAGCAAATGGCAACATTTCATGCCAATCCTTATAGGTGACTACCATCTTCTGAACAATCTTCTTGACGTTCTTGTTAGCGGCTTCTACAGCACCATTCATCTTGGGCCTATAAGGAGAGGAATTTGAATGTTTGATCTTCCATTTAGCACAAAGTTCTGTTATCAACTTCCCATTGAAGTTTTGGGCATTATCGGTTATAATCTTTTCTGGTGGCCCATACCGACATATCAGATCCCTCTCAATGAACTTCTTTACCACCTTTTGTGTTACATGAGCAAATGACCCGACCTCTACCCATTTTGTGAAATAGTCAATTGCTACGAGAATGAACCTGTGACCATTGCTGGCTTTTGGGTTGATAGGTCCAATCACATCGATCCCCCACATCGCAAAAGGCCATGGAGATAACAAATTAAATAGAGGTATCGGAGGGGCATTCATTTTATCCCCATAGATCTGACACTTGTGACATTTTCGGACGTAGTCAATGCAATCCTTCTCTAATGTCATCCAAAAGTAACCAGCTCTTTGTATTTTCCTTGTCATCATATGTCCACTAGCATGGGTCGAGCAAATCCCTTCATGCACTTCTCGCAATGCGTTTCTAGCTTCAACCCCATCGAGGCATCTTAGCAAAGTCCCATCAGATGACCTCTTATATAAAACTTCTCCATCAAGGTAAAAATCCATTGCCAGCCTTCTCAAGGTCTTCTTTTCGATGTTGGATGCCCCCATGGGATAAGTCTGACTTTGGATGAAGTTCTTGATATCGTAGTACCAAGGGTTTCCGTCTATTTCTCCTTCAACTGAGCAACAATGAGACGAGTTATTTCGATGTCGATGTGTATCGACTGTAAGCTTTGCCCAAAGTCTATTCTAGCCATAGAAGCTAGTGTAGCCAAGGCATCTGCAAACCGATTTCCTTCTCTTCCTAGATGCGTGAACTCTATTTCCTCAAACTCCTTAGCCGGTTTAGATAAGTACTCTTGGTAAGGTATTAGCTTTTCTTCTTTGGTTTGCCATTCCCCTTTACTCGACAAATAATTAGCATCGAATCTCCATATACATCTATCTTCTTTACGCCCAACTCCAATGCAGTCTCTAAACCAAGAATACAAGCCTCATACTCGATTGTGTTATTAGTGCACCGAATTGCAATTTGGTTGACACTGGTATTGCTTCTTGTCGGAGATATTATCATCGCCTGACTCCGTTACCACATATGTTCACAAGCACCATCAAAGTACATAGTCCACCATCCGGTTTTCCTTCCTCTATCGAAAACACATCCTCATCAGGAAAATCAAAGTCTAATGGCTCATAATCCTCCATAGCATGGTCCGCCAGGTGATCAGCAATGACACTCCCTTTCACCGCTTTCCTTGTCATATACACTATATCATATTCAGATAGCAGAACTTGCCACCTGGCGATTTGGCTGGATAAGTAGGGCTTTTCACAGATGTACTTCAACGGGTCTAATTTAGAAATTAGCCATGTGGTATGATACAACATATATTGTCGCAACCTTTTTGCATCCCATGCTAATGCACAACACAACTTCTCAATCATAGTATATCTAGACTCACACTCCATGAATTTCTTGCTTAAATAGTAAATGGCCTTTTCCTTCCTTCCCGATTCATCCTGTTGCCCAAGCACACATCCCATCGCTGTTTCAGTCACTGTTAAGTATAAAATCAATGACCTGTTTGGTACAGGGGGAACCAGTAGAGGTGGTTTAAGCAAGTACCGCTTGATTTTCTCAAACGCTTCTTCACATTCTGCGTTCCAAATGCCGGGATTCTTCTTTCTCAACAAACGGAAAATAGGATCGCAGGTTGTGGTTATTTGGGATTTGATTCGAGCAATGTAATTTAACCTTCCCAAAAATCCCCTTACTTCCTTCTCGTCTTCTGAGTCGGCATATCCTCGAATAGCCTTTACTTTTTCCGGATCTACTTCTATTCCTTTGTCACTCACCACAAATCCTAGCAACTTCCGGACTTCACCCTAAATGAACACTTTACGAGGTTAAGCCTCAATTTATATTTCCTTAACTCGTCAAATAATTTCTTCAATATTTGGACATGATTCTCTCCTTTTCCGATTTAGCGATCATGTCGTCCACGTATACTTCAATCTCCTTGTGCATCATGTCGTGAAACAAAGTCACCATAGCCCTTTGATAAGTGGCACCAAGCATTCTTTAACCCAAATGGCATGACTTTATAGCGTAAAATCCCTCATGGTGTAACAAACGTTGTCTTCTCCTTATCTTCCAGCGCCATTTTTATCTGATTGTAACTCGAGAAACCATCCATAAAGGAATACACGGAGCTACGAGCTGCATTATCAACTAACATGTCTATATGTGGTAAAGGAAAATTATCTTTAGGGCTAGCCCGATTTAAATCCCTAAAGTCCACACAGACTCGAATCTTGCCCTCCTTTTGGGTACCACTACTATGTTGGACACCCATTGTGGATATTTGACCACCTCTAAGAAACCAGCCTTCCATTGCTTTTCAATCTCCGCTTTTACTTTGATCATCACTTCTGGGTGCGTTCTTCTTAGCTTTTGCTTAATCGGTCCGCATCTCTCCTCCAATGGTAACCTATGGACTACAATATTTGTATCTAGACCTGGCATATCCTCATAAGACCAAGCAAAAACATCTGTATAATCTCAAGTAGTGCGATCAAGTCTTCTCTTTCCTTTGCGTGATCAAAGTTCCTACCTTGAGTTCTCTTTGGCTTTCTTCGAGTACCCACATTTATGGTTTCAAGTTCCTTTTAGCGGATTTCCAAACTTGTTCGTGTTGCTCTAATAATTTTGTGAATTCTTTAATGCTATTTTCATCACCATCTTCCTCTTCTACAACTATTATGTGCTCTTTATAATTCGGCCATTCATTCTCGATGCAAAGTGCAAGTGGTGTTGTGGAGTTCCGCTTCGGGGTTCTCGAAGCGGAAAATGAGTGTAAATGCACAAAATACAAAATAAGAAAAGAGATGAACAAAAATGCATGATCTTCATAAAAATGCGATTCACAACAAACAAAGATAAAATCCGATTGGCTGGTTAGGCCTTAAAACAAAACACACTCAACAAAAACAAATATAGAAAACATTGTTCATTACATTTTGAAAACCAATGGAGCTTCTGGGTTTCCCAATTCGGAACTTCTCTCCTTGGCTAACTTCCGAACGCATGTCAGGCGGTGACTTCCTCTACGGTGTAGATGGTCGAGTTAGTGGTAGCTCTTCATCCCTTTTCCTCGATCGAATCTTCTTAACAATGCTCGAACTTCCTCCTTTTCCACAATATTTATGCTCATAGATGCCATCTTCAAGAAAGCTCCGTGTTCGGATCAGGTTGTATGACATATGTCGCCTTTGGAAATGAGAATCTGATCGGAGGAATGACTAAACTCTCTTCTACAGGCTTCCTTCCTCGATCCTCGCCATTCTTTTCTCTCTTCTTGCCAAGGCGATCACTGGTAATCTTCTTTTTAGGTTTATATCCGCACCGAATCTTTGTTCTGCGACCTTCGACCTTATTATCCCAACCCATTCGAGTTTCTTCTTTCTTGCTCCAAATCGGGCAGGAACCTTATTCTTTAAAAGGCTTTTAGCGGCCATTTTAGTGGCCCCTGAGATCCTAGGTATCCTTATTACGGTATTCTCCGGCACCCACTCGGTATTCACAACTTCAAATGCATGCAAGTTTCCATCCGTACAATCTTCAGCTTCAATAAATGGGACCGCTACATTTTTCATCACGGATATGGCTTCTTCAGCCTTGACAGTAACGAGGACACCATTGGCAATGTACTTCAAACGTTGATGCAGTGAAGAATTAACAGCTCCGGCAGCATGTATCCATGGTCTTCCTAACAGCATGCTATAAGAAGGGTGGATGTCCATCACCTGAAGGGTTACCAAGAAAGTTTGGGGACCTACGGCTAGCTCAACTTCGATTACCCCCAACACTTGCCTCGGCGCACCATCATATGCTCTCGCCGTAATCCCACTTGGATGCATGTGAGAAAGATCTACTGGCATCTCTTCCAGCATGTGTCTTGGCAACACATTTAGGGCGGAACCATTATCGATAAGAACTTTACCGATGAGACAATCCTTGCATCTGACCGTGATATACAAAGGCTTATTATGGCCAGTTCCTTCGGTTCCGAGTTCATCTTCAGTGAAATACAAATAGTTTGATGCGTGGATCCTCCCTACCAGGTGCTCCATAGTCGTTTGCTCAATATTTTGCGGCACATAAGCCTCGTTCAAAACCTTTTGCAAGGCATTTCGATGAGGCTCAGAACTTAGTATCAATGACATGATGGAGATTTTGGCAGGGGTTTTCTTTAACTGATCCACCACACTGTACTCACTATGCTTCATCAATTTCAGGAACTCATTCGTCTCTTCTTCCGTCACCGGTTTATTTACCTCTAACTCGTTTTCAAGACCCACTACCTCTTTACCCTTGATTTTCCTTTGTTTTTCTAGCTCCTCAGGCGTGAAACATCGACCGCTCCGGGTCAAACCACCTATCTCGGTTTGGACAAAAGGAAATTCGACGTTTGGGGTAGCAGCATAATTTCCCGGCATTGCTTTATAGTCCACCTCCTTTGCACATGAAGGCTTATATAGCACCAATCTCGGGAGTCCATTAGGTGTTGATTGGACCCTACACTTTTCTATCCCTGCTATCTCCTCAAGGTTTTCCCCATCCTCAATCCTTAACTCCCCTAGAGTCAACATTCTGGTGACCTTTTGACGAAACTCAATACATCCGTCAATGTGATGCCCTCTTTGTTCGTGGAATGGGCAAAAGTCATTTCCGCCAATGTCATGATTAACTGATCCCATCAAATGTCCAGATCGCATTCACCCTACTACTTGATGTCGTATAATCTGGCCATGGTCACCTGGAGAGCCCTTACTGTGTCATCAGTTTCTATTGCATTCACCCTACTACTTCCCGCAGCATGCTTAGGCAAAGGGTTCAAACTCACATTGGGTGGATCCTCAATGGTGATCCATCCGATCTTGATCAGTTGCAATACCTTTCTCTTAAAGGCTGCACAAGTCTCGATACTATGACCCGCATTACCGGCATGGTACTCGCAAGTCAAGTTTGGGTTGTACCAGCGAGGAAAGGTGGGCGTCGTTGGTGGTACTTGGTAGGGGAGCAATATGTCCAATACTTAGTAATTGGGCATACAATTCTTTAAGGTCATGGACAAAGGTGGTAGTTCTTCGGTTTGTGGATAGTCTCTTCTTTGGTAGTTATTTTGATTACTTATGGGGAATCTTGGGTAGAAAGGTTGGTTTGGAGTGGTGGGCTTGGAGAAGTTGATGTTGGTGGTTTGGGGGTAGGCGTTTGGTAGCTCTTGTAATTCTTCTCTTTCCCTTGTACCTTTCTTCCACGTTGCTCACCTCCACTTCTTTTCTTTTCCGATAAAACCCCTCTTCTCTACGGGTTCCATAATTCTTCCATTCAGGATTCCTGCTCAATCCTTTCAGACAATCTGTACCGCATCAAAAATGTTGAGTGAGCTTCCCATCAGTGCTCATAGTACTGAGCTTTGAACGTGTTAGCAAACAGGGTCACCATTTCAGACTCTATTAATGGAGGTTGCACATTGACAACTTGATCCCTCCATCTTTGAGCATAAGTCCTACTGCACTCTTGAGCTCCTTTCTCCATTGTCATCAAGCTTGTCCTATCGGGAGCAATTTCGAGGTTGAACTTATATCGCTTCAAAAAGCATCCGCCAAATCACCCACTTTCGAATCTCGATGTTGTCCAACCTCATATACTAGCTAAGGGTTGAACTCTGTCAGTCGTCCTGGAAAAAGTAGATTAACGACTTATCATCATGTATTATCTCCGCCATCTTGTTGTAGTAAGAACGAAGATGGGTTTTCGGCATTCTACCCCACTATACTTGATGAATTCCGGGACCCTAAACTTTCGTGGTATCACGATGTTTGGCACCAAACATGCCTCGACCACCTCGATTGTGTCGGATAGGTCATTCCCTTCAATCGCCCTTAATCTTTCCTCCAATGCGGACCACTTGTCATATCCCGCATGGCTGAACAATCTGGAATCTTGCGGTTCCTCATCCGTTAAGTCCAATGTAATAGGGATTGGAATGGGCCTAGTGGGTTCGGGCTGTTTCTTGGGTGATCTCGACCCTGGAATATGGGGTGCCTCGGGGCCTTGAACTGCCGGTGGTGCTTCTTCCGTCTGAGCTGACGTTCCTTCTCCATCTCTCGTTCTTAATACCCTTTCAAGCATGCTGGTTAAACGCGCCACATCGTTGCGGACAACTTCGAGGTCCTTCTGATACGGAGATTCTGGCTCGATCCTTCCTTCGTTTTCCATTCTTCTTCTTAGCCGGGTGTTGTAGATCTTCGCAGGGGGACCTATGTTTCGTGGTTGAGCTGGTTGTAAATGAGTGCATAAGCGAATGGAAGATGTATGTAGTAGGATGCAAATGCTTATATGAATGTATATGAAATGCAATGGGTTTCTCTTGCGAACAATTAATGGCCAAACACTTCATAGACAGGGATTTCTCATCACGTTGACGTTAGGAGTACTGCATTGCGAGTTATTTACTTAAGTCATATTCACCAAAAGACAGAATTTGCAACAGAGACAAGTAACACCCTTCTCATTGAATGGATAAACTTGATACATTGTTTTGAAAAACACAAAAAGGACAAGTAAATTAAAATCTTTCTTCCGTCACATCTTCTCCCAAAGGTAGGAAAGCGAATCCATGGTTCTCAATTGACTCCAAAAAAGCATCGGTTTCGGCTAGATTTCGCTGATAACGGATGATGTCTCTCCCTACATTTCTAGCATTGTGCCTGATGACCCGAGCGTGCGCCGCAGCTTCATCCATTTGTTTGTCCATCTTGGATATTTTTTCAGTAAGCAGCAAGTTGGTCGTGTTCAAGGAAGTATTATTGGCATCAATTTGGTCCTTGTGCTTTTCTATCAATGCTAATTTTTCGGCTTGATGCTTTATTTTTACCCTCTCTTTGTCGAGCTTCATCTTCAGAGTTTTTATCTCATCCTCTTTGATCACCAACTCTGCTTCACCAGCTTCATTCTTCATAAGCTCTGCCGAACGACTCTCCGACATCACATATTTCTTGTACAATTCTTCATGCTTTTCGATTCTGTCCATCAACTCGCACTGGACCTCTGCAAACTTCTCTTGGTAATATTCTATACTGTCATGGCATTCATTATGTTCAGTCTTCAATGTCTTGAGCTCGGAGCAACTTCGCACCCATTTACGATTCATCTCCGCTTAGTCTTTGTCAATTCCAAATCTAGCATTTTCTTCCTCGACTATCTTCATCTCTAGCTTGGCTAGTCTCTCATCCCTAGATTGTAGTTGTTCATCGAGAATTGCTCTCCTTCTATCACCTTCCCACAACATTTATTCAATAATCATCTTGTCCCTTCTTGTCTTGTTTAGGTCCAACTGAAGTTTTTCAACTTGTCTCTTCAATTCTTCTTCATTGTCAACCCTTTTCCTTTTAACAGACTCTTCGACTTGTGGCGACTTCACTTCCCCATTGGTCGAGTCTAAAGCAATCGAATCTCTCCATTTTGTATACCCTTCGCTTGTACTCGGATTCTCCAAACCTTTTATTTCTACTAAAACCAGATGCTTCAGTCTTGCTTGATAGCTCTCATGACTTCTTAGCAGCAGTAATCTTTAAACAAACCAAAAACTCGAGCAACCCCTTTTGTCCTTGGAATGAACCGCTTGCCCCCATGTTGCCTTACCACAAGAGTCGGAGCATAACTTACATAACCTCGTGATCCCTACCAATGGAACCCAACATTGTTGCCTACAGTTCATTAGAACATCCATTGCCTTGATCCATGGAGCCTTCCATTTGAAACCACCCCTTGGTAAGATTTCTAGTTTTTCTAACCAACCTTGGTTATCTAGATTCCCCCATTCGTCTTTTACCACTATTTCCAAAGGTTTTTGGTTAAACCACCAAAAATTATTGAAAATTGGTCTTTTGTCTCAAGATGGTCGACCATCCAGATATACAACAGCTGTGTGCAACACCTCATTGCCCCTTTTCCGGCTTTTCGGCAATGATTAAGTGTGATGATAGTCTCGGCTAGAATAGCGGCTACCGGGTTGATCCGAGTATTCTCGTATTCCACATAAGCAGCAACGGCTTCCAAACTTATTATGCCTATTTGGCTTGGGAATAGCACAAGGCCAAATATGCCCAAGGCAATCAGCTCTCTCTTGCTAAACCGAATTTCCTCTAATTCACACTCTAGCAACTTCCATTTCAAACCCATGACATTTCTCTCAAAAACCTTTCCAAACCAGAGATCTCGAGGAGTTTCGACAATTCATTTACAATATTGTCGCATCTCAAAGGAAAATAAACTCTATACAAGTTATTTGGAAATTCAATCAAGAAACCATACTCTTCCATTGTAGGACATAGATCCATATTCCCAAAAGAAAACGGCGATAATCCGGATCCCAAAAATGGACTAAAGCTCGTATTGCGGGGCTTAAAACCTCTACCCTTGCTATCTCCATTAAACGTCCATATCTTCCAAAGAAGGCCTCTTTGTCCACGCTCTGAAGATGAGTCATTAGCTTGTTTACTTCATTCAGGGTGCAATTCAGGTTCTTGATTGGTGGTAGAACTTCAGCACTACTCTTAATACAGTCTCCTTCGGTCAATTGTGAGGACTCAGAAATTTTCCCATATTCCATGATAGAAAGTCTAGTGGTGCTGGCCATTTTGTTCACAAGACTTGTAAAGCGAAAATGTTTGTTTAGGTTTATGTCATATGAAATGTATTACGGACCATACACCCTAACGATAGGTTCTAGTTCTTTTATGTGAGACATGAGGTAGGCTTACTATTTGGGCTCTAAAGAGGGTCTCTTGCTGTCCCAGTGATCACCTTCGTGAAGGCAATATGGGGTCTTAGCAGATAATGGGATGGTACGTATACCAATCACTATCATCTAAGCTCTCAGCAAAGAGTTGGGGTTTACACAAACTTAAACCTTGACTCAAGTCATAGTAAGCTGCTAGTCCCCCACGTAACTTAAAGTTGGTGTGTGCTCTCAAAATAAATAAAAGTGATGCATGACGAGGCATATTATGATGACAGGATGAAAAGATGCATGCTAAAGCCTTTAAACAAATAAATAATTCATGGCAACATAAGAATAAATGAATAAATAAACACACAAATAAATAGCATATCATAAACAAACAAATTTATCAAGCCTAGTCCAAAGTCCTCAGTGAGTCGCCATTCCGTCGCACCCCAAAATGGTCGGGAGCGGCGTCGTTATGATCGGTCCCCATGAGCGGGAGGATTATTAAATGTCGGGGAATTATCTATTTTTATAAAAAGGAGTCGCCACCTAGTATTACGGTTACTAGGAAACCTATGACTGGTCTTTCAGAGATTCTAGGGTAAGGGACTCGGTTACGTAAAGGGAAGGTTTTAGCACTCCTAGTACGCCCTACCTAAGGTAAGTCTGCTTGGTGTTTTTGTTTGTCTTATAATTGCTAAAATATTTTAAAAATATTTACATGTTGCCGATATATTATTTTACGGGTGGGTCAGTGCCGACCACCACCCTTTAATATGAGTCGCCAACTCAGCTGGTCTCGAGTCGGTGACGACCTGACCTCCTTCGGTCCGGGTCGTGGCCCAGACGCTTCCTGGTCCGGGCCGTGGCCCGGACGGTCAGTGGATCCGGTCGGGCTCTAGAGCTCGACCGACCTTGCAAGCTGCATAGAATCGGATTTGCAGAAGACGATCTACAGTACAAAAAACGTGGATTTTTGAAGTGCAAAGAATGGGAATTCTGCTGATACCTTATTGTAGAGGACGTTTATGTGGTTCTTCCTGTCGTGGTGGAATCGGGAATGGTGGCTTGAGGTCGCCGGAAATGGAGCTCGAAGTCGCCGGGGCTGTGCACTGTAAGCTTCGGGATTGTCACTTTCTCTTCAATGGAGATTATGGATGAGTTTCTGTGATTGAGGGGATGCCTATGGTGACGAGAAGGAAGGACAATGGTGGTAGCTGGTGGTTCCTGGAAGAGAGAGAGAGTGACGCCGGGGCTGCTGTTTTCTTGAGAGAGAGAGAGCAACGGTGACCGAGAGAGATGCTACTTCATTCTTCGTCCGAGAGGTGGATGAGCTGACAGGTTTGAGGGTGGCTTAGTGGTGATGATGAAGAGCAATTGATGGTGAAGTTTCTTCACCGAGAGGGAGGGGGTGATCTGGTGGTCTGTTTTTACAGACCGAGAGGGAAAACAGAGAGAGAGCCCGCCGAACTGTTTTTTTTAGCCGAGAGAGAGAAGGGGAAAGGGAATCCGAGGCTGAGAGATGACGGGGACACTGAAGTTTTCAGGCGAGACAAAGGGTGGTCGACGGTGATGTTTTCCTTGCACCGAGAGGGAGAGGGACAAGCCGGTTGCTTTGGTTTTGATCCGAGAGCGAGACAAGGGAAGCTCGCTCGTGAGGAAGATGAGGGAAATTTTTTCCAAAAACCAATCGACCCCGAGATTCTCCTCCTTTTTCTTTAAGTAGTGACAGAGTTACCAAAAACGGGGTGCTCATTGTATTTTCGAGACATGGGTTTCGGGTGGCTCAATCAAAATGGGTGAGTTGCTCAATGTCCATGCTATGTCTGAAAAATAGGGGTTTTTGAGCGGCTCAAGTTTTGTTGATTTTGTGCAAAGTACAGTTTGGTCCTTCAATTTGTTACTCCTCCAATTGCACCCTTAATTGAACTTAAATATATGATCTTGTGCAATTATGTCCTTGTGAAAAATTCAAAGTTAACTTTATTGTGCGCACATTTGGTCCTTGATTTTTATCTGTGCAATATAGTTCCCCACTCGACCGTAAAACTCTTATTTTGTTCAATTAGGTCCCCGATTTCGCTTAATTGGCTTGAAAAATTCAAATTGATCAACAAAAATTCAAATATAATCAATTGAGCCCGAATTAAATTTAAGCACTTGATTTCTTATTGACTAAGCCTTTAATAAAATTAATTTGATCAATTTAAAGTATAATTAAGTCGTCAAGCTTAATTAAAACCCTTCAACTGCACCTAAATTAATTCCTGCATACAATTACGCTTTTATATCACCAACGACTATATCAAATTGGTCCATAAAAATATAATTATATTTTAATGACTTAGTTTATGCGCGGATTTATCTCATAATAAATTACTTTAGCTTTGGATCCGCGTTTTTTCATTTCCGAGCACAACAAAAGGTACCATCGAACTTTCAAAGATATCCAAAAAAATTTAACTTGATTTTTTACCGACACCATCCCCCATTTTATTTTATTTTTTTGTTATTTTCTGATAGTTTTGGGGCATGACCCAAAATTGGGTTGCAACAGATGAGCTTGGTCACCAACTCCAATGGCAACCTTCTACAATGTATGCAATTCTATTGATGACAAAATCATCATATTGGTAAGAAGTATTTTACCTAAAGAAATATTATTATTTTTTAAAAAACAAGGAGAGACTTTCTATCGCATATAAGAAAAATGAGATATTTCTAGCACCCATCTATATAAAAACGTTATAAACATTTATCATTCAAACTTCTATGTTTTATTATATATACCAAACGTTATATATATATTGATAATATTGATAATGCCTTGTATGTGGCAAAAAAAAGAGAAGGGTCTTGCATACGAGTATGCTAGACGAGGAGAATGCATTGATTTTTAGATCTAAGCCTGCCCAATTGATTAATTTTTTATACCATATACTATTGTGGTGTGTATTATAATAAAAATAACATCCAATTTCCATCCTTCTCTAGGATGCCAATTTCTGGGGGCAACATATTGCACTCGTCATAGTCCTGAGAAAAAGCGAAGGGAAAAGATTGTGAGCTTGGTCACCAACTCCAATGGCAACCTTCTACAATGTATGCAATTCTATTGATGACAAAATCATCATATTGGTAAGAAGTATTTTACCTAAAGAAATATTATTATTTTAAAAAAAAAACAAGAAGAGAGACTTTCTATCGCATATAAGAAAAATGAGATATTTCTAGCACCCATCTATATAAAAACGTTATAAACATTTATCATTCAAACTTCTATGTTTTATTATATATACCAAACGTTATATATATATTGATAATATTGATAATGCCTTGTATGTGGCAAAAAAAAGAGAAGGGTCTTGCATACGAGTATGCTAGACGAGGAGAATGCATTGATTTTTAGATCTAAGCCTGCCCAATTGATTAATTTTTTTATACCATATACTATTGTGGTGTGTATTATAATAAAAATAACATCCAATTTCCATCCTTCTCTAGGATGTCAATTTCTGGGGGGCAACATATTGCACTCGTCATAGTCCTGAGAAAAAGCGAAGGGAAAAGATTGTGAGCTTGGTCACCAACTCCAATGGCAACCTTCTGCATTGTATGCAATTCTACTGACCAGATTCTCATTTCCTAATTTAAACCCTTTTCTTACACTAATTATGGATCAATCGCAATGATCTCAGGCAAGCAAGACAGCCTTATGTGCTTCCTGGATTGATCGAGTCAGAAAATCACCGTACCTGATTCACTGTCAGAGGTAGGCCATTGTCCAAGTAAATAACAAGAATATTCACCATTTTTAGCAAGTTCATTGAAATTTTCACAAAAATAGAGCATCAATTGACTGTAATTTATATATGTATATATATAGCTTCGAGCTAAGTTTTTCCCACCGTTTGAGCCACCAAAACAATGTGCAGAGCGCTTGCCGTGGCGACATGTACCTGACAGAGCCATCTTGGTGGAATGCTCTTTCTGTGCTCAAGCTGCTATGTCCAGAATTAGTCGAATGGTTTTATCGATGGAATTTTATGAATGGACCTAAAATTAAACAGCTTTGAACGCTGAAAACATGAACATCAATTTCATGAAAACTGATAGACAAGTGCACTGTGATGTTTTCTGTATCTTATCTATTTAAGCTCGAAGAAGATTTTCCCAGCTTTCGTGGCCATGCAGATATATGTTCTTAATGTATTCGTCTTAATTTGAATTTATTTGAGTAAATTAATGGCGCCCATGCATGATTAGCTAATTAATTAAATTTTATACCACGTGGCAGCAACCCTTTGCATCTGGGCCACGCCAGCATGCAAATCAAACTTGAGTTCATGAAGTTGCCTCGATTATTTCTCTCTTGACACCATCCAGACCCTACTTCAATTAAGCCCCACTTTATTTGGGATTTTATCCATTGAAGTTCAATGAAAACTTTCCGAACTTTACATGGGCATGCAGAATTTTACTCTTAAAAGTTTTGAAGGATTATATTTCATTCGTCTTTGTTCTTACAAATTGTTCTGCGTGACTGCAAATACAGATTTGAAGATGTCAAAACATATTTCATTGCTTCATTGATGATCAATTTAGAACAAATATATTTACTTTTTGAGGAATTGGAGTGATGATTTATATATTTCCATTGCCTATATACAAAGATCTCGCAATGTTGAGAAAACATTAAAATGATTGGTTGATGCTCAATCTATCTACATAAAATTAAATTGTGTTGATTTAGAGTAATTAGGACTTCAAAGATTGTGGATGTTGGTTTTCAGGTGTGGATGTTGGTTTGTGAGATGGTAAAATGATTGCAAGTTTTAACAGTAGGGGTGGGTGGGTTTTTTTCTTACCATTGTGGATAGAAATAAGTACTGGTGGTTCAGTGTTGGGAGAGAGGATGGTGTATAGGGATGGCAAGGTGGTTATGAAGATGGTGTGGTGGCTCGTTTTAGGGTTTCTGGTCCTGGTGGCTAGGGTTTAGGTATGGAAGAAGGTGAACATTGTTTTTATTTTTTTGTTCAAGACAAGGTGAAGTCTGCCTTCATTTCAAATATCTATAAATTAGTGCAGCCGAGTAATTTTGTGAGAGGGAGAGATTTGGCCTTGGTTGTTTTAGAAAGAAAAAAAACAATATTTTTTTTGTCGACAAAAACTTTTTATGCACCAAAACAAGAAGATATAAAGTATTATAAAATTATTAAAGAAAAATATAAGTCTTCAATCCATAAATAGAGATCATGTCATTAGTCTTTTTAAAAGGGGAATAGGAAGGCTTTTATTTTTATTTTATTATCTCAAAACAATAATCAAATGTTATTTAAATTAACTTCAAATTTAAATTATTATATGTGAAAAAAATTGAAATAATAATTTAACAAACATAATTAAATTCAAGAAATTAATTTCAAATTATAAAATACAAACACAAAGTTAAACAAATATAATCTCAGAATTAGAAATATCTCTAAAATTTCAAAATATTGTGAAAATAAAATGTTCTAAAATAAAAAAAATATAAATCAAACATCTTCTACACCATTAATATAAAAATAAGGTTGATCTTGCCGTGGAATTGATTTGTTATTTGGGTTTTTTAGAACAGTCTTTCTAATTTAAAAATAAATTAAGATATACTTTTTTTTTATGTTTGTACATTAAAATTATCAAAGAAAACTAAAATATATATTTTTTAAATAAACTCTCAACACAACCTCATTCCTTCCCTGGAAGAGCAACTGAACCTTCGCTACTTTCCAGCTAGTCGAACAACCTCAATGAATGAACCGGAGAAAGCAGCATCTCTATTCAAGCTAAAAGCAATCCACCCAAGCCAAGGAAGGCTGGCTAGTCTCTAGGGGCTGGATCTCTAGAAATTCAGTTTTGATACAATAATCAACCTGCTAGTAAAGTAAACAAACCGATGCGGCGCCTTGCGGTGGAATTGATTTCAGCAGCTGAGGACCGAGGAAGAGGAGTTGCCTATTTGATGGGTTTTGCTACCTGAGATGACTGCGGTGGCGCTGAGGAAGAGAAGTGTTAGGGATTTTTTTTTAGTGAAATTAATTTGGGGAAAGAGGGTGCCGGAGGGGCTTCATTTCTGAAATTAATCAGAAAGTTGCACTTTTCAATCCGAGGATGACACTCTGGACCAGGAAATGACTGAATATTATTATTATAACCGACTGAGCAAAAGGGGAAACTTCAAGGTTTGACAGAGAAAATCTAGATGGCGAGAGCAGAGGCAACGGGAAAATTCACAAGATTGTGAACCTAAATCAACAAATATTACAGTAAAATTTCATTTCCAGAATTATTACAATGAGATTAGAATTGACAGTGCATTCTCTGCACCAACTTTACCGGATAAACGTCCACTCCAAGGGATCAAAGTACACAGGGTTGATTCTCAGCTGCCTCTATATACTACCAGATGATATATCATTAAAACTGAAACAACACCAGAAAGCTTCCTTCTGAAAACACCCTTGATTGTTGCACCGCACATTCGTGCATCATTAATCACCTTGTAGGCAGTAAAGTTGTCTGATATTTCCTGAAGCTGTAACATCATAGGAAAGGCCAATGACAAGTCAGTTAATATTTTACAGCTTCACATTCAGAAGGTTTTCGATCAAACAATCTACATTCAATCACATAAACATATACATTTCTAGCATTTTACAATATTAATTAAGAAATAAAAAGAATTCAAGTAATTATGACTACCATATAGCCAGTCTTTAAATAATAGGTGAAGTGCACTTGACAATTCCCGCTTCTGATTTTCTTCAAGAGGAACTTCCCTCAATAATTGCTTTGTCTCTTCCAGATTCTTTAGCTGGAAAAGAAAAGGAGTCATTGCATTAAATCAAACACCAAAACCTAGAGATTATTGTAGATTGGAAAGAGGCAACACAGGCAGAATCCAGGCTCATGAGCTATATGCAGCACAGCCAAAATACAATTACATAGCTCTCCCATCATCTTATTATAAATGTTTCCCCAGAAGAATAAAAGAAAAGGAAGATCATCCTGTTGTGATCAGTTTGAGCGCTAGTGCACATACATTTCTCTGCTGTGATGCCATATAAGCCTCGGGTAATTGAAACGGGTTGTCTTTTGTTGACCCTGGTGATTCACCTCCAAACCAGTTTGGAATCTGTCAATCAAGTAAAATTAACTCAACTCAAGGGGAAAACACACATGAAATTCCATGTGATGGATATTCAAAGAGGAAGAGTCAAAAAAAGAACGCAAAAGGAGAGAAAAACGAAATAATAATTTCAAATAATCTGGACACGAAACTTCACATACATGCAAAAGATCAAATTAAAACTTCACATACATACATGCAAAATTAAAACTTCAACTGAAAATAAATAATGATATCAACAAGGAAATTTAAACAAACTAACAAATGGAACATTTCAGTAAATTAACACGGAAGTGTATTAATCGTACCAGAAAATTGGTGAATTGGTCAGGGTCCAGACGTGCAGCTGATTCAGCTTGAACATCAGAGACACCAGCAGAATGGGACAAAGAGTCGTGGGGATCAACCACTCCCAGGGATAAAGTTTCATCCCATCTGTTGATATTTGCATCAATGCCTACATCAGCCATGTGCTCCTCCAACGCTGAATAAAATGTATTGTATGGTGCCACCTGATTAAAATTTAACATAAAGCTAAAGTTAATCTTCATTAGCACTTGAAAAAAAAAGGGAGAGAGGATGTTCAATTACAGCCAATGAACTGCCTACAGGATTCAATGCTTGCTTTACAAATGAGAATTCTCTACTCTGCAAGTCTGTAATTTTTAATGTGGAATAATATAATGGGGATGACAGCTAACAGTTAACTGAACAGAGTCATGCTCACCTGTAACTTATGGTTATCACCAACCATTAATGGTCGTTGATTTACCCCAAGAAAGAACACACACTCACGACAATTGGCAATGCAGACTCGTTTTGCTGCTGTAATAACATGAACTCGCTCACAATGTTCAATCCTCACAGCCTGTAAAAGACATCAAAAAGACTGCAGACTGTCATTTTCATCCAGAAAGAAAACATAACTTCAACACAAGTTGATGATTAAATAATAAGAAAATCATAAGTACGTTGACAGAGAAAGGGGCATCAATTTATAGGGGGGAAACAAAAATTCACAACAAATCATATATGTTTCCAACAGAAAAGGCACACGCTGCAGGACTGATCGCTCAGCAAAAGAAACAGCTACAAGGAAAAAATATAGCAGATGAAGGAAAGTGAAACAGTACCCTCACTATACAGAAAATTAACAACCATAGATTCCTCAGTAGATGTTCTTCACACAAATATCAAGTTGCATGTCCACACAGGAAGATTTAATAGATGCACTACAGATGCTACATTAATGTATGATAATGCACTTGCATATACACCAGTAGACAGCAAGGTGGTGAAAAAATCAAATTTTATAAATTTATACCATTCAATTTCTCAACGTTAAAGGAGCTGCATATGTTGACTAAAAAACTACCGCTCACGAAAGGTTTCCAGCTGGTCCGAGCACTAGGTATTGAAACATCAATAATCAACAAAAATCAAGCATTTGTTACTACCTTGCCAACAGCTCCAAGAACTATAGTGGCATCAGAGCATCCATAGATGGTAGCATATCTCAAAGGTGCTAAGATGTAAAGGATGGAATCATGACAATTCAGAACCTGCAAACACACAACAGTGTCAAAATGGCCAAAAAACAATACAAACTTGAAGCAGAAAAATTTTAAATTATGCTGCGTGGACAGTGCAAGGAAAGAAATGATCACCAAGACAATGGCCTAATAAAGGAAAGGGCTCTTTTCTCTTCATGAGGTAGCTCGCATGATAGCATGATAACAATTTGGCATGACCATAGTTCATAACCAGATTTCAGATGTCGGATCCCATCATTTTAAGAAAAAGAGCATGCTTTTAAGTCAAGCAGAATGATATTGAACTAAGCACAAAAATCTGCCAGATATCATTAAATAATCGCTATTAGAAGCAATAATTTCAAAATAGGTAATCATAAGTTCACATAATTCTCCCTAGTTATTTTTAAGGAACACACACGGAGAAAGATGAATATTCGTTTCAGTGCTAACCTTTACAGAAGAAGAACCTTTAAGATCCAATGCTTGCTTTACAAATGATGACTTAGAGATCCCCTCAATAAAACATGAACCCCTAGCACTAGGCGAGGTCTTGATTGAACTTGCACAGGCATCGGCCATGGCAACATCAGGATCAGATGAATTGGCTGGTCCATTTTCCTTTGCAGAAATTCTTTCAGTAATATGCTCCAAAGCAGATGCTATATTTTGTGAAATCCAATCAAGGACTTGTGTAGCAGGAACAGGAACAGCAGGCATGTCAGGATCAGAATTGGCAAAAAATGGAGCTGCTTGGCTTAAGGTTACTTCAGATCCCTTGTCACCAAATTGAACCAGAAATCCAAGGTGCTCAAATCCTTCCATGGATAAAACCTAAAACAGAGTAGATAAACTAGCAAATTAAGACCATGATGAAAAAGAAACCAACAAGAGGAAGATAAGTTATGAAAGTCACCAAAAGATCCAACCATTAATATGCGTCAATAAAATTCCACAAGTTAAGAGCCTTAGAACATTTTCAAAATAATATTTATTCTGGAAATAGTCTCATGAGCAGACAGTTATAATTCCTAAAGCATGCATGCGTAAAAGAAAACTTTTTTGTGTTAACCTAACCAAATGTAGAGACAACTGAATTGACAAACCAGTGACTCTTCTCCTTCTACTTCCACAGACTCTGCCAAAAGAGAGAGAATGTTAGCCATGTGTTTTTGTAGGTAGGACAACTGATGAGCCTCTTCATCTGCCTGTGATGGCATAAACCGGCGGCTGTTGCTCCTCACAAGCTGCAATCAAAGGAATGCTAGCTAAAAATCAACACAAACACATCAAATTTTCCAAAAATAGCAATTACAACAAGCCACAAAAGATTAAAATGAATTTTAGACACATTATGCACATGCAAACACAACAAAACATAATCCCTATAATTTGACATCTGTCAAATTGGTTGTGTTTGCAGCATTCCAAACATTGAAGGCATTTGGAAAAGCTGGTGAATCCAGGATTGTAGACAGGCGTTGAGTGTCAACACTGTGTTAACTCCTGTCAGTATAAGGCGAGAACCAGGAGCGTCAGCTAGCCAGAACTACAGTTCTATAGAATGAAGCTGCACACCAAATAATGTGCCAAAACCTATCATCCAATCTCCCAACCCAGAAATTCAGGAGAGAAAAACCATTATCTTAAAACTCCGAGAAACATTATTCAGAAATGGAATCATACACGAATTCATAGCCGGTTGAAATAACCCAAAACATAAAACAAAGAAAAAGAACGCAGATTTTCTTGATTGTGATGGTCATTGTGATATAAAATGCATTTAACTCTTTCCTAAATGTTAACATATTGTATAATCACCAACCTAATGAACGATGAAATAAAAGATTTTCATCATATTCATCACAGACAAACATTTACAATCCCCAATAACATCATCGCCTTAAAAAACACCAGCATTTATACAATTGACCAAGTTAATCACTCTAATTACGAAGAAATGAATACCTGAAGCGGCGATAGAGCCGATAAGTAGCCATCGAAAGCTGAGGTCGACGGCCAAACATCAGCAACAGCAGCAGCATCTTTATGCGTTCTCGGTAGCAACTTCTTGTAAGACTGGATGTATAGAAACAAAATTAGATCACGCAAATCGGCACCAGCTGTATCAACCTCATCGGGCTGGGCTTTCACGAGCGGGTCGGACTCGGAATTAAGGACCGAGGCGAGCGTGTCAAGGATCAGCCTCGCGTGGTCGGTGGAGATCTGGAGAGAATCAGCGAGTGAGGATGAGTTGACTCGGTTGAGAGGAGAGAGTTTATGTTTGAGTTGTGTTAGGGTTTGCGTCGTGTCAGGGAAGATTAGTTTGGGGATTGGTAAGAGTCCGTGCTCGAATGGCTCCCGTCGTGGGTGGATTAGGGAGCTTGAATTCGGGTTTGGAATTGGATCCGGGTCTGGATTCGGGTCGGTTGTGGACGTTGGCTCTGTTGTCATGGTTTTTCAGAGAGAGAGAGAGGGAGATTAGTTATTTGTGTTTAGAGATCTCAGAGAAATGATTAATGGTGGTTTTGTGAGAGAAGGAGAGCGAGGGTCGCGGCTCGGTGCGGGCGTGCACATAGGGGATAATTACGTGCCGTGAGGTGATTAGAAAGTCTGACACAGAAGGCAGTCAGATTGTGACACGTGTACGATTGTTATGGGAGCACGTGGAATGGGGTTTTCTATGAGATCTGCTTACTATTTTTGTGATTAAATTTCATGATTATTATTTTATTTTTTTGGATAAGTACACGTCAGTGCCCAGTTTATGTAACGAAGGACAAATTATTCCTCCATCTTCAGAATGTTCCAACATTTTTCCCAGCCATCGTGTATTGGTGTTTAATCTATTTGCATTTTACATGTACATTGTTTTTTAAAATATTTTTATTTTATTTTTTTTTAATATCAGCCTATTAAAATAATTTCAAAATTTATTTAAAAAAAATACAATGATAAACGGTGAACAAACCGCAGGGATTAATCACCCATGCCCATCATGTATTTGTCAGTAGGCACATCAACAAGTAATGTATGGATTAGAAATTTAATTATTATTTTTCCTTACAGGACTAGGCTAGGGGATGTTCAATGAACACCATCATAGAGTATTTAGCAAGGCTATTTTTAAGATTAGTGAATTCAAATTACTCAATGAAGATTTTCAATTATTGATATAATAATATTAAAATATAAAACAAGGCAATTTAAATATATTTTTTAAAATATCACGCTACACATTATAAAAATAAATTTAAAATTCTAAAATATATATATATGATTGATACATCTTAGGATAGTTTTTTAAAATATTTTTTAATTGAAAATATATTGAAATAATATTTTTATTATTATTATTAACATTAATACAGTAAAATGACTTAAAACACTGAAAAATACAAAATATAATAAATTTGACTTACGTTTTATATAAAAAAAAATATAATATAAAAATACAAAGCAAAATAAAGATGGTTTTATATAGTTTGACTTACGTTTGGGCTCTATGAGGCTCTACATTAATTTGTTATTAAGAAAATGACAATTACTAATAAATTAGTATTATTTTTTATTAATAACTGATCAACATGGAGAAGGGCGTGATGTCGAAGCGGTCAAGCAGCGCGTGTATCGTATTCCTTGGTTCGGACTCGTCCTGGTGAGTCTTTGTTCTTGGTGTGACGCGTGTGTACAGTGGCAGGGAGTGAAGGTCAAATTTATAAATTTTCTTCTCTATTTTATCTTTAGTTCTGCACAGATTCACTCAAAAAAATAAAGCACAGTGTCTAGCTATTTTATTTCTATGTTAAATTTGATTATTATTTTTCAATTTTATTTATTTATTAAATTAATTATCAATTAAATTTTCTCATCTATGATTATCTTCAAATTATAACCTTGATGATAGATTTGGAAAGTTGTTCTGAATTTCTTTATGCCTTTTTTATATTATTTATTTATATTTTTAAAATTTTATTATATAGCATTGAGTTTATTAGATATTTTAGCTTTATATTTTTTTAATTTCTCAGATTTGCCAGAGGCAGCTTTCTCTAGCATTCCCAGAAAATTATTTGGACCTAAAAATATTTATATATTTAAACTTCTGCTATGAGTCTTTTAGTAATGGTTAAATTTAAAAACTAAATTTGCTTAAAAGTACATTATTTTTATTTTTAATACCAGAATATCAAAACAATCTGGAAAAATAATTAAATATTTTTCAAAAGAATTTTGAAAAGACAAAAAGACTGAGCAACTAAATCTCTTGAAAGGGAGGCAGTCCGACAACGGTATGGATCTGTCGCTGGCCATGATCCAATGCCTATTAAGGCTCCAAATCCTCTCTCCACAGAATGGGCTTCGTCTTAGTGGTTCTGTGCTGATACCTTGATGGGCCTGTTACTTCTGGGCCCAACCATGCTAGCCACGAGAGCATATCCTTTGATTTTGCACAAAAACACCATTTTGGAGATAGAAAAACCAACCTTTCTCTCCCCCTAAGAGTTTAAGAGTGTGTTTGACATTGATTTTATTTTTACGATTGAGGTTGAAAAAGATAGTTTAAAAAAAAATATTTTTATTATGGTTCAAAATAAACTGTGAAGTGTTTGGTTAAAATTGTGGTTGAGTTGGAGGTTGAAAAAAAACGGTTTAAAGTGTTTGATTACCAATCTTTTCATATTGTTTTTAACTTGTGAAATTATTTTAAATGACATGGATATATACACATATATTTATTTATATTTATTTATATCATATTAATAATCATAATTTTATAATGTAAGGAATAATTCAAGTAAAATGGATACTTCTTTTTATTCTCTCATCAAATTATTTATAATTCCATCACAAACTAAATTCATACGTGAAGGCCTATGTGATCCCTAATTATTTGATTGAGGATCAACATCTAATAACATATCATCTGAAATAAAATTAAGATTGCGAGACAAAATTATATTGTGATATCTTATAATACATGTATTTATATTTTAATTAAGTTTTTAGATTTTTATATTATTATTTTAACAATATAATTATTTCAATATTACTATTTTAATATTATTATTTTAGTATTAAAAACTATTAATATTTTAATATTATTATCTTTTAATATTTGTATCTGCTAAACCCCCCAACCCCATTTGCTTCGTCTCCCGTCTTCTCCACCCATTTGCTTCGTCTCCCATCTTCTTCTCTGGAAGCTCTCATCTTCATCACCCATTTGCTTTGTCTCCCTCCATGGAAGCTCTCGACTTCAACATCTTCCTAACTCGCTCACCCACCTATGCTTTCACGATCCTCTGGTTCTAATTCTCCTTGATACTCTTTTATGTCCTACTTTTACACCGAAGAACAAAATCACTGTTCACTAATCAACCTTGGAAAACTGGTTCGCTTCGATTCAAATCCATCTTTTGGGAGGAGGAGCATAGAAGAGATATTGATAGCGAGGATGTTTTTGGGTTTTTATTTTCAACGGTAATTTTTGTCTTTGAAATATTGAATCGCCATTTGTTATTGTGTGTTTGCAACATTGAATCGCCAGAAAAAACATGTATTAGCCGCTTCTCTTGAAACACCGATTGAATAAAAAGATTGTGTGGGTCAATGTCAAAAATCTACAATTAAAACTTTACAAAACACTAGATGCATAAGGTGATTAGCAAACTCCAATATAATTGCAATGCCTAACGAGCACTAACACGATGAAGTCGATGGAAATAATATATAAAATAAATAAATTTTATTTATTTAATTAAATGAGCGCGGCTAAAAGTGATCGCAGCCTGAAATCTTTAAAAAAATGAGTGGTAATCTAGAGATACAGGTCATTCACCTGCAAAAGTCACCGTACCATGTCAAACTGCGACGAAAGAATTCATGAGAGAGACTGGTTACCTTTGACTGCAGATCCATCAATTCCAAGTCTTGACGACATATATATTTCCAGCTTTCCATCAATAAATCATCAAATATTGAATGAGCATCGCCGTATAAGCTCTTAACGACACTTTTCATGCACGTCCCCATCCATTTTCACCTCATCTTGAATCAAGTTTCTGCTAACGATGTTGCAGGGAAATTAAGAAGCCCACTTGTATTTTTTTTTTATTAATATGAATATAGTTTACGTATATCTTAATAATTCAAATGGTTCTTAAAATTATTATTATTATAATATTAATAATTTCAAAACTCAAATCCAAGATCGCATAAATAACAAACTTCTTAGTATCAAACTAATGTTATATTTTTTTACTCAAATACCTCGGTTATTTTAATCTAATACCAAAATGAAACTAGACACTTAATATATACCTCGGTTATTTTAATCTAATACCAAAATGATTCATATGAGATCTATCTGATATAATATAGAGATAAAATTATTTCACTTTATTTTTATTATTTGATAAATTTAAATTTATTATTGAATTCATTTCATATAGATAATTTAATTTTAAGGGTGATATATCAAGTTTGTTCACTTTTTGTGATTTTCTTCTGGTGAACCAAATATATTGAAAATATATCATTATATTTTTATTTATTTTCAATTAAACATAAATATCAAATATTTAGCAATTATGCTTCTAACAATTGCATCCTTAACGATTCATATTAAAACAAGATATTTAAAAATATGTATGCCAAAAAACTCCCAAATATTGATTTAATTATCCTTATGGTCCTGTAAAATAGACATTATCATATGTTATCCATACAATCTGATCAGGCACAACTATCCTTGCAAACACATGATTTTATTTTTCACTTAATGTATGTTTGAGAATGTAGTTGAGTTTATTATATAAAAAAATTATTTTGAACACCATTATATAAAAATAATCTAAAATCATTATGTTTTCAATTTAATATAAAAAAATCAATTATTTTTAAAAACACTTTTAAAACATAATATCACGTAATTAGTATATATTTGGATGTAGCTTTTGCTGTTAAAGTGTATATTACTATTACTATTGCTATAGTATATGCCTAGCTAACAAACCAAAGAAACACACTGGATTTTGGATAAAATTTGAAATTTTTATTTTATTTTAAATGAATATGTTTTTATGTATTTTAAATTATTTTGATGTGTTGATTTCAAAAATAATTTTAAAAAAATAAAAAAAATATTATTTTAATGTATTTCAGCACAATAAATACTTTAAAAAACTACATCAACCACACTACCATACTTTCCCATACTTTCAAACCAAACTTTCAAACAGGAAACTCGTGCCTGAAATGCAGCGTCATCTGTGGTGGAGTGCATGGAAGAACACCTGTTACAAAAAAAGCCCCCAGCCAAACAGCAATTTACAGAGCAACCCTCTTTGTCCCTGTACGGCATTTAGATTACCAACATTACCGTCAGCCGCAACTGCTTACCGTGCAGCCTACCTCAATGAAGAACACGTGCCCCTAATCATGCTTTGAAATTACGGTGCTGCACATCGGCCTTCAAATTTGTGCCATGCCGTTGAAACGCGTTTGACTAAATTTTAAATTTTATTTTAATTAAATTATTTTTAATATTTTTAGATTATTTTGATGTGTTAATATCAAAATAATTTTTAAAAATAAAAAATATTATTTTAATATATTTTTAAATAAAAAAATAATTTAAAAAACAATAACAACTACTTCCCACCCTCCCAAAAAGAGGTCAGGATGGAAGTATCTTCTGTGTGCTCGACAAAGGTGCACGCTTTCTTACGTTGGAATCCCATCAGAGAACAGCAATGCTTTTGTGGCCACGGACTGTTTGGTAAATATGCAATTCACATGTAAGGTAACTTTTAGAAACACTGCTTCTCTCTCTCTCTCTCTCTCTCTCTCTCGCTTTTTCTTTTTCTTTTTTTTTTCCAAATAAAATACAGCCTAAAATTAATAATTTTAGCTTTTTATTTTTATTCCTCGGCATGCAAGTCCAAAATGCATTCGGACACCAAACTATCAAGTGAATTAAGAGCAGCATTAGTCTCGTACCTAGATGTATTAACTCTTTTTAATAATGGGATTAAATATATGGGGCCCTTTCTCGTCTTTTCCAGCTTTTCTTCCTCGAGAAGCATTATTATTACTCTATTAATCAAATTGAACTGAAATAGTGTTATAGCTGAGTAAAAGCAAAGAGGATGCGAGGGGTTCTGTAAGAAATAGAATTTGTGTTGCTAAAAATACTTTTAGAATATTATTTTCAACTTCAATTCTAGTAAGAATTATGGTGGTGAATCAAAGGGTATCGTATGGTTTGTTTTTTTATCATTTATTTTAATTGATTTTTATTCAGAACTCAAATAAATACTGTTTAAGGATTCGAAACCAAATAATTGAAGTTAAATTCAAAATTTTAAAATGACACTTGTTTTATATGTGACTCATGATGAGTTAGATGTAAAATAAAAATAAAATAAATATGTAATTTATATTGGTATTATACAACCATCAAACCCATATAGATATTGGTATTAAAGACCCAATTTGATTTTAAAAACTCATTTAGCTTGTGAAACCTTAAAAAATAATTAAATCCATTGGAACAAAAAAAAAAAAAAACAGTCACACCAACCAAGTACGCCTCCAGTGCCTCAACTAACACAGAAAATAAACATAAAAATAAATAAATAAAAAACAAAATCGTACAATATCATTTTCACCACCAACCAACTAACCAGGCCAATCACAGAAACATGAAAAGACTCTCTGCGTAACAAGCTACGAGGCTTCCTAATATATCCGATTCACCCGACCCAAAACACACGCGCCCCCACGAACACAAAGCTCCTTGAAAAATAAACGGTCGTTAAACGTGCGAGCCCCGACCAGAGTCGTTCACACGCTTGATTGTGGACCCCACGTCCCTCCCACCCTCTCCCTGTACACAAACAGAGACAAAACAGCAGAGAACCCAAAAAAAAAAAAAAAGCAAAAGTGGGAGATAGAGTATGTTCTCTGTGTGTTCTCTCTCTCAGATTCATTAAAGTGAAAAACACAAACACTAGGTACTAAATATTATTAAAAATAAACACTAAAAAAGGAAAAGCACCGCTCCTCTCCCCATCTTGATTTTACCTGTCTATGTAGTTGCAGGAGCGCCAGGGTTCTTTCTTCGGATCTTCTTCCTCGTTTTCTCCAAGGTATAATGCTGGTAATCCTTTCCTTTCTTTTTAGTTTTTAGCATTTTTGTTCCATGTTCGTCGATATCTTTTGTTCTGGCTTGGAGAAAATGCAATGTTGCTGTTTTGGTTCTGTTTTCTTTGTCTGTTTGGTGCCTTTTCTTTTACTAGAAAATGAGTGAAAGTGAAGGAAAATAAAATGAGAAATCTCTACTTTAGGCAAACGTTCTGATAAATTAAACAATGATTTGTTGAATGTGCTTTTTAATGAGTTGATGAAGTGGATATGAAAAATCTGTGATGGTATGCGGTTTATTCTCGGACATTCCTACATTTTCTGAGCAACCAAACGGGAAAGGAAAGTTTATGGTACATTTCGAGGTTTCGTTTTTTCTTTTTTGATGTAAAAGTTCTGATTTAATAATTTATGGTTTTGATCTCTTTTGACTTCCGGTTTTTGGTCTGTCTCTGTTTTTTCTTTACAGCGTTGAAGCGTTTCGGATCTGAAGATTTAAAGGTTTGTTTGCAAGTAACAGTCACTTGAAGGATCTGATGAAATGTTAGAGATCTTTCTGTGTAGTTTCGTTTTATATTAGTGTCGTTATGAGTTCTTGAAGGTTTGTTTAAATTTTAATTTTTAAATATTCCCTTTCATATTTGTTTTTTTTTCAAGGTTACTTTTGGTTCTTTCAATGTTTGGATTTTGTGAGTTTCCTATTATTAAGTCTCCTTGACTATATAAATTACTATAATGTGGTAATTACTAGCGGCTAATTGGATCTTTTGCTCCTACATTTCAGGGTTTTTGAATTCAAAGCTTGTTTTGATTTTGTTCCAGTAGAAGACAAACTCTTCAACTTCAACTTGAAGATTGAGTCTGTCTTTTGAGCAAACAAGATGCAGAGGCCTCTACATGAGGATTTTCTATTGAAAGAGACCAATCCCCATCTGGGAGGGGGAAGGATCACAGGTGACAAGCTTACTAGCACCTATGATCTTGTGGAGCAGATGCAATATCTTTATGTCCGGGTCGTTAAGGCCAAGGATTTGCCCGCGAAGGATGTCACGGGTAGCTGTGATCCTTATGTGGAGGTTAAACTTGGAAACTACAAAGGTACGACTCGGCATTTTGAGAAGAAGTCAAATCCAGAGTGGAACCAGGTGTTTGCATTTTCAAAGGATCGTCTTCAGGCCTCGATGCTTGAGGTTACTGTGAAGGATAAGGATTTTGTGAAGGATGATTTCATGGGTCGGTGTCTGTTTGATTTGAATGAGGTACCAAAACGGGTTCCTCCTGACAGTCCTTTGGCACCACAGTGGTATCGATTGGAGGATAGGAAAGGAGACAAAGTTAAGGGGGAATTGATGTTAGCAGTGTGGATGGGGACACAGGCAGATGAAGCTTTTCCAGAAGCATGGCATTCAGATGCGGCCACTGTTACTGGGACAGATGGTCTTTCTAATATTCGTTCCAAGGTATATCTCTCCCCAAAATTATGGTATTTAAGGGTCAATGTGATTGAAGCTCAGGACCTGCAACCAAGTGACAAAGGCAGGTATCCAGAAGTATATGTTAAAGCTAGTCTGGGAAATCAAGTCTTGAGAACTAGAGTTTCTCCTAGCAGGAGTATTAATCCTATGTGGAACGAGGACCTTATGTTTGTGGCAGCTGAATCTTTTGAGGAGCACTTGATTTTGAGTGTGGTAGATAGAATTGCGCCCAACAAGGATGAAGACTTGGGGAAATGTGCTATTCCAATACAGTATGTGGACAGAAGGTTGGATCATAGGCCTGTGAACACAAGGTGGTGTAATCTGGAGAGACATGTTGTTGTTATGGAAGGGGAAAAGAAGAAAGAAATTAAGTTTTCCAGCAGGATTCACATGAGGATCTGCTTGGAGGGTGGCTATCATGTTTTGGATGAATCAACACACTATAGTAGTGATCTTCGTCCAACAGCTAAACAGCTGTGGAAGAACAGCATAGGGGTACTGGAATTGGGTATTCTCAATGCTCAGGGATTGATGCCCATGAAGACAAAGGATGGCCGGGGAACAACTGATGCATACTGTGTGGCAAAATATGGGCAGAAGTGGGTTCGTACAAGAACCATTATTGACAGTTTCACACCCAAGTGGAATGAGCAATATACTTGGGAAGTTGCTGATCCCTGCACTGTCATAACAATTGGGGTCTTTGATAACTGTCATTTGCATGGAGGGGACAAGCCTGGAGGGGCAAGGGATTCAAGGATTGGAAAGGTACGAATCCGTCTTTCCACACTTGAAACTGATAGGGTTTACACACACTCCTACCCACTCTTGGTCCTGCATCCTAACGGTGTCAAGAAAATGGGAGAAATTCATTTGGCAGTCCGTTTTGCATGCTCATCCTTGCTCAATATGATGCACATGTATTCACAACCTTTACTGCCAAAGATGCATTATATCCATCCACTGACTGTCAGCCAGCTAGATAACTTAAGGCATCAGGCCACTCAGATTGTGTCAGAGAGGCTGAGCAGGGCAGAGCCACCATTAAGGAAGGAGATTGTTGAATACATGCTGGATGTGGGGTCTCACATGTGGAGCATGAGAAGAAGTAAAGCCAACTTTTTTAGAATCATGGGTGTTTTTGGCGGGCTAATTGCTGTTGGAAAATGGTTTGATCAGATATGCAACTGGAAAAACCCAATCACTACTGTGCTGATCCACATATTGTTTATAATCCTAGTTCTTTATCCAGAACTTATCTTGCCCACAATCTTCCTGTATCTCTTCCTGATCGGTGTTTGGTATTATAGATGGAGGCCAAGGCATCCTCCCCACATGGACACTCGTCTCTCTCATGCAGAGTCTGCTAATCCGGATGAATTGGATGAGGAATTTGACACATTCCCTACTTCACGGCCTGCTGATATTGTAAGGATGAGATATGATCGCTTGAGAAGTATCGCGGGGAGGATTCAGACTGTTGTTGGTGATTTAGCTACTCAAGGGGAGAGGCTGCAATCTCTGCTAAGCTGGAGAGACCCAAGGGCCACAGCTCTGTTTGTTCTTTTTTGTCTGATTGCTGCCATTGTTCTCTATGTTACTCCTTTCCAAGTTGTCGCACTTCTCACTGGGTTTTATGTGTTGAGGCATCCTAGGTTCCGCCACAAACTTCCATCAGTTCCACTCAATTTCTTCCGGAGGTTGCCAGCAAGAACTGATTGCATGCTGTGAGCAAAGCCAGTTTTATCCTCAATTGCATTTAGCATTTGTCTTGCCGTCCTGTTCTCAGTGAAGAAGATTGGTCGTTGTGGTATAATGAAGGTAGTAGTTTTGTCATCTTCCTCTGAAGGTAGTAGATTTTGTGGATTTGCGGGGTCTTTTAAGTTATTTTAATAGGATTTCTGTTTCAAACTTGAGCTTTATGGTAATCAATCCATGTTCATTTGTAATTTTGTAGGATGTGATTGGAATTTAAATTTTGCTGAAACCTTCTATCTGTGCTTGACTCCATCTCGTATATATTACCCGTTGTGGATTTCTGATCCCATCCTTGTTAAATTCCTGCAATGGAATGACTTCCTTTTCCTGACTAAAACATTGCCTATTTAAGCTGTTCTGGCCTAAAAGTCTGGATCTCACTTGCATGTCTGACGACTGAAAGAGGGAGTAAAAAGGGAGATTGAGTTACCTGCCCTACCTGCTTGATTGCTTTAAATGTAAACCTGATTAGATTAATAATGTCTCAACTTGTTCTTTTCTATTCTGAAATGTGAAATGTTCTCTCTCGCTCGCTTGGTATCTCTATAATTCCCTGTCTTATCGACGAGAATTTTATATATATATATATATTGTCTGCTTTCTTGTCTCTAACGTACAGCATGCTTTTGTTCATGTGAAGCTATGCTTATTTTGATCGAAAATTCATATTTAAAATCATTCCAAGATATCGAGACAGACAAATATCGCCTTCGTAATTATCGGGGCTTTTTTTATTATTGAAGAAGAGCATATATAATAAATACTGTTATTGATCACAGACTAGATAGATCTACATGTGCATTATGTTTTTTTTACATTTTAATTTCTCTAACGTCGCGGCTGCATAAAAATGGTGTGCCAAGAAGCAGCAACAGTTACTAGGGGTAGCTGCCATTGCAGTTCAAAGTGGATCGTCGATTAAAGTGCCTTCTATAGCGGAGTGTTGTCTGATTTTCAACAGCAGTTTTTGACTGCTAGGAAATATCAAAAGCCCCCCCCATGTTCATTGATTCCTGTAATTCTATGGCAGTGTGTGTATTCTAGGTTCGTGGGGGGACCTTATCTCTGCCTTTTTTTCTTTTTTTATTTCTCTTTCTTTACAGCCTGTAATCAAGTCTCCTCCTCTAGTGGTCTGTCACTGTCAGCTTCCCCTCTCTGCTTGTGGGGTGAGAACTGAGAAGTTGTGTGTTTATTTATGCATGACGTGACTGTCCATGGAGGTCAACTTCTGTGTCTACTCCGTCTCCGTCGACCTGAAAAATATTTCCAGGTGAGAAGTCGATGTGCGAGTGCAGAACATTTTTGATGTTTTATTTCACGCAAGGGATTCAATCCCGGAAATAAAGACCTCATAAATGACACAGTTGACAGGGATATACACGAAGATGAAAGCCTTGAGTTGGTGGTCTTAAGAAGGCATCATCAATTTAATGCTTTGATAATAAATGTACAAGGAATATACATTGGTCTGTGATTCGACAGTGCCCTTCTAGTAATTACTAGTTTTTTTGAGAGAAATCAGGGACCATGTCTGCAATTGGCATGCCGGTCTGAGTGGACTGGGAAATAGCCCGGGTAACAGATTACTGGTGCTATTTTAATAATGGAAAGGAAAGGGGACACCTTTATCATGATCGTAGCTTATGAGGACCCCAGATTTCAGATTTTAGAAATGAGAAAAATAAGTTCCTGGCTCATGGATTCCTTATGGTTATCAACATTTTGTGAACATGGTTGTATTCGACAAAGTGATGATATAATAACTTTTTTTATATGCGTAAATAAAATATATTTTGTGAGTAAAATACTGTTTGTCCTTGATATTTATAAGTGATGTATACACTAGCTTGGACTCGATCTGTTATATAGACCGCAGATTCTCTAACATCACGTCACATCTTATACAAATAATGATATTATAACGTTAATTTGCTGCTAATGATAGTGAAAGCGAACCGCATTTACCTTATTGCCTAGATATATTTTATTTTTAAGAATTTTTAACCTAAAATCTTAAGTTCTTATATAAAATATTTATATTATTTCATAACAAAAACATACCAAAAGATGAGGAAATTATTGAGATATCTATGATCAAAGATCATTATGTGGGATAATAATCCATAATGAGTTAAGGATATCGATTTGGACAGATTCCTCGTGTTACCCGGTCAGCTTGCGGGTAGTAAGGCTATTTGAGCCTCTCGAGCCCTTAATTTATTACAAGTAGGATAATAATAATAATAATAATAATAATAATAATAATAATAATAATAATAATAAAAATATTTTTGACTTCGAACATGGAAACGTTAGATCTAACTTTTGAGTTCAACCATTCTATGATGGAAAAACAAAAAGAGAAGACTATGATGATGATGGCTCATTGGAGGTATCTATTATCTATACCGGATTATAGTAATAAAAAATGATTATTTTTTATTATTTTTAAATTATTTTAACATGTTAATATATATATATATATATTATAATATAAACATTCTGGATGTAAGCTTCTTTATTCTGAAGATAGGGTCAGGTGGTGGGAGGCTCCCCTCCTGCCACTCCCCACAGTATGATCAAGAAAAAAAAGGAGGGTGGTTATGTTTTATTCCCTACACAACTTGCTCTTAAAAAAATCATCTTAATTTTTTTTAATTGAACTATATTTCTATATGTTTTTCAAGTTGTTTTTGAACTTGCCAAAAGAATAAAGTCATGTCAGATCAATTCTCATATTTTTTATTTAATAAAAATAAATACATCCCTTCATTAAGTCATGCATTGCATTTCAATTTTTTATTTTGAAAAATCATAAATTTATCTATTTTTATTTTAAATTATATTTTTATATCATTTTAATTTAATAATATTAAAAATATTATTTTAATATATTTCTAAACAAAAATAAATTCAATACCATTACCAACCAAACTCCTTTACAACATAAAGTTTTTTTAATGTAAGAACTTATACAGTAACCGTGTTTTACTTTTACTTACCCACAAGGTATTTTAAAAAACAACTCCGGTGCCGATATTTCTTATTGGAACGCCGGCAGAAAGTGACAGCCACAATCGGACCGGCTATAATACCACCACGTTGTTTCCCCATGCACAGCCGCCGCCACATCTTGCCCTGAAACGCTACTTCTCTATTGGCGTTCTGTGCCGTTTCAAGGCATGTTTGCCTTAAATTTTTGGATTCTGTTTTGTTTTAAATTATATGATTTGTTTTTTACTATTTCAATATTTTAATGTTAAAAATAAAAATATTTTTAATATATTTTCAAATTAAAAATATTTTGAAAAACAGCTCCTATCATTATCTTGAAAATTCTAATAATATTTAAAAATATTTTTATCATTATCTTGTCAAGACAATAGAGGAAGAAAACTTGATTACGTGCTGTCAAGAAGAAAACAAAAGGTTGTTTTATTACTTGTATAGTTTCATTTATTAATATTAAAAAACATATTATTTCAATATATTTTAAAATTACACTCTATTTAAAAAAACATTTTTTAATTTTTTCCCCAACAACCCACTGGTCCTAACTCCTAACAGTCAAAAACCGGCGCTCCTAACTCCTAACAGTCAAAACCGGCGCGTCTACGGTCAAGTATTATTTTGTTTTTCCAATTAATTTTGAAGGTAAGATAAAAAAAAATTTATACCTTTTCTTTTCATTTTCATGTGTGTTAAATTACAAAGTAATGTGAGGTTGTGTAAATTTCAAATCTAAAAAATTTCACTTGAGAATGTATATTACAGAATAATATAAATCATATTACAGTATAATTTTGTAAGTAAAATGATTAATTGATAGTTTTTCCGATGAAAATTTGTGTAAATAGAAAATTCTTTTGTAGCCTTCATGATTAGTTGCTAACGTTATCGTGATATTTTTCATGATGTAATGTACTATCACTTGAGGCATATTAATTTTTAAAATTATATTTTATTTGAAATATATTAATTTGTTTTCATTATCATCATATTAAAATTATAAAATAAAATAAATTTAATAGTTTTAAAATTAAATATATTTTCAAACGTATTAACACTAAGGGCAGCCGAGCCGAGGTTTAGAGGGTAAAAAGAGAACATATTAATGGTTTGGCCCATTGCAGCAGTCCTTGTGATTGGAGTTTGGATCCATATATGCTGGCAGCTGAAAGCCCATTTACAAAATTATACTGCAATGGTATTGGTGGGCTTGATAATGCAATCTACTAATTCAAGAGTAAGCCTCTCTAATGAATGATTGTGGTGGCCATTTAGGTCAAATTTAGAACATGTGTCCGGATTGGGATTTTAGTTGAAATTATATATTAAAATAATATATTTTTTTTTAAAAAATATTTTTGATATTATTACATTAAAATAATTTTGAAAATATCAAATAATTTTTTTTCAAATAGTTTTTAAATCGCCTCTTAAGAAAAGTAAAGGCGAGTGTGTGACAAAGTAGTGGGAATTTCATGGATTGTGGAAATGTTAGAAATTTTAAATCGCCTCATGACACACCCATGTTCTTACTCATACAAACCCATGACCATGAAGATAGGTCATGGGGTTTGATTATGGGGATCAATTGATTGATAATGAGGTTCAATTAATTGATTATGACTAATTATCTCCTTGATGGAAAGAGAAAATTAGAAAATAAATTAGTGAGTGGGGTTCCTGATCTACCTATAAATAATAGCTTGTGTAATTTTGTATTGTTGTTGCCCCTTGTGAAAAGCTTTGTTCTGTCATTGCAATTGGAAATTCATTTAATTTCGATACTTGAGCAACAATGGCCGGAGGCATTTATAATTTAAATTTCCGCTGCTATATGTATTTAGTATTCGATTATATAAAGTATATCTAACATGAAAGGCTTGTTTAGTAAAAGTTTAGTTTGATTGAAATTGTTTTTGAAAGTATTTTTATTTAGAAATGTATTAAAATGATGTTGTTTTATTTTTAAAATCATTTTTAATATCAACACATGAAAATAATCTAAAAACACTAATATTTTTAATTTCAAGAAATAAAAACTTTTAATTTTTTAAATGTTTTTAAAATACGAGTGTCAAACACCCCGTGTTTAACATTGTATTCCAACGTTCTTTTGACCGTGTTTTCACCGGATAAAATATTAAATAAGTATTTTTTTAGATATTTTTACCGTGTTAATATAATTTATTAAAAAATATATCAAACACACACCAAGACTTTTTTCTCTGTTTAGTTTTGGGTTGAAAGAATTGTTTTTTTGTCAGTTAATTCCCGTATTTCCATAATCCATTTTCAAATACTGATATTCAAATTGCAATTTATTAGCTTGGCTTTAAATTGAGTAATGTTTAGGAGAGAGCCATTCAAGAAATGTTGTCTCAATCTTAATAGAGATCAAAAATGAGTTTAGACATTCTGATCCAATCACGCTGAGCTCGGGCTGGCATGGTAGCCCGAGCCTATATGACTGTCCGGGTGCATGCATAACACCAGAGGTGCCTGACAACATGCCTAGCATGGGCCCAGACTACATGCCCGAGCCTAGTAGTTGGGTTCGAATTGATAAGTCTGAACCCAAAAAGATATTTTTGAACAATTAAATGGTATTTTTTTTATGCTTCTAGGGGTTTGTCCTGGGTTTGTTAAATATGTATTTATCACTTAGCATCTCTTCATGTGCCTGTTTGACATTGTGATCCCACCGGTTTTTGGTTAAAATTTATTTTTTTGTTTTTATTTTAAATGAATATGTTTTTGTTTGTTTTAGATCATTTTGATGTGTTGATTTTAAAAATAATTTTTAAAAAATAAAAAATAACATTTTAATATATTTCAACACGATAAACATTTTAAAAAGCTACTGCAACCATACTTCCAAACAGAATATTAAGTTAAGTTAGCGAGTGCTGATGGTATACTAGAGTATAATTTCAATATAATTCTCAAATATTTCTATATTTATTCTCCATATGTGTTTTTTTATCTGTTTTTTTTTTTTAATTCAAGAGCTTTGAAGGAAGACGGACGTGGATGCCGACCACTAATGGATCCAAATTTTATAAAGTGAGGGAGGCAGCAAATAGCATGTATAATCATAGTTATTAAACTAAATTCTACCAGGTAATTTGATCTGAAAATCTATAACTCGAAGCTCGAGTTGAATTAGGTTTCTAGTTGAATTAAAAGCAAATTAACACAATAAAGTATAATTAACTTAGCCGGGTTGATCAACAACTTGACCAAATATAATTATTTCAAATCAATTTGTTTTTAAAGTAAAACAATGCTCTTTTAATAATAATAGTTGATCTAAATTAATTTAATGACATGTAAGTTAACTTGATAACTCAATAATCCAAACTTTTCTCAGGTCAATTCATAACCCAGGTCGAGCGACTATGTTTCTAACGAGCCAATTTATGCAGCTTTCTTCAAAAGAATTACCAAAATGAGGTGACTTGAATTAATATGGCATCGCATCCACATGATCACTGGCAATATTTATATATATGTTGTTAAACTTCTGAGATCGATGATCTTATAAGATTAGTCAAAATATACGCTATTAAAGAACAAATATAAATTATATTTTGAACCTTTATATAAGAATTTAAATTTTTAAATAAGATGATTTTTTTAATAAAAACAAAAAAATCCAGACGAAAAAAAATAACAATTGCGTTCCTAGGAGACAAACTCAACATATTTTTCACGACAAACATCGAAGTGTAACAAGCACTCTTACGCCATCTAAATTCACGACTTGCCGAATCTAATAAAAGATGGAAGGAATACAACAACAAGAGAGGTCACACGGGGAAATTAGGTGAGCTTATGAAAGTAGGTTTAGACACCTGAATTTTATTGCCATATGACTTTTGTGCTTTATTAAATTAAATTGATCATAAATTAATAGGACTATACATCCCCAATATTAATATTATTATTATTATTATTATTATTATTAGTAAGAATAAAAAACATAATCCATTTACGGGGAGCAAGAATAGGCATAGCATGTAGCATGTTGTTAAACAACCTAAATCATTTAGGAGAGTCAAACCATAAACTAAAGCACGAACGAACAATAGGTAGTACCTCCCTCCCAGAAGGACGAGGCAGTAGTAATCTTCACTAACTAGAAGATCCCCGCTCTGAAAATGTCAATATTCTGCTTCTAATTTATGATCTCTTAACTACTACTGCAACAATCTTGAATCCTGCAACTATTATTCATTATCTTAGCAGAACTTCCTTTTCTAGCCTATAAATCTACAAGTTAGTTGACCAAAGGCTTGGTTTCAAAAGTCAACCAAGAAAAATAATGGCAAGGCGTTACCATTTATATATATATATTGGATGGTTCAAGATAAGGAGTACATAACTTTTCGATGAAGGGAAGATGCAATGAATCTGATGTTGTTGGTGCTCGTCATTATCATTATAATAAGCAAATGATAACCCTCTTCTGGAATAATTAGATATATATATATATATATATATATATATATATATATATATATATATATATATATATATCTCAAAATCACAGCCCCCCCCGTTAGTTCTCCAAACTATTTGTTAAATGATAATTGATGATGCATCAAAGATTTATTAATATTTAATAAAAAAAAAATATTTAGTTCATTACGAAACCAATTACCGATCCCATTTCTAACACCTTATAGGCTCGGGATGCATATGCTTGAGAGCTCTTCTTTTGAGCTCGGACGATGCACTCGATCCTAAGGGTATGCCTAGTTTCCTATTTGTTTTTGAGTCCAATACCGTGATGTTTTTGAAACTAGTAAATGTTTTAAATTTGTTTTAATTATTCTTCTTTCATTGATATATCTGTAAGAGATAAAAATAAAGCATAAAGTAATATGAATCTGTACAAGTTTTAAATTCAAAAAACTTCTACTTGAGGAGGTGTGTTAGAAAATAATATAAATCATATTCCAGGGTCTCATCTATAACATTTATTTAGATGAGATAGTTCTTTAACACTTCTTTCATTGATATATCTGTAAGAATTTTTTGTTGTTGTTAATACATATATAGATGATATATTTTTCTCATTAATATATGTATAAAATATATATCATTATAAGTTTTATTATGGTAAAATTACTCTATGGCCCCTCTATTGAAAATAAAAAGACAAGGCAAGAGCTATAAAGATCCATTAAAGTACCTAAGTTGAAGGTTAAAGATTTTATTTTCAAAAGAGAGAGATATTCAACACAACAACCCTTTATGTTTTTTGGAATTTAAGACTAACATACTTATTACATTTTCTCTCTATATATATAAAATTAGAGACTTTACCTAAGAGGGTCCTTGTATCACCCACCACATTAATTTTTGTAGGTATCTAGAAATATTTATTAAGAGACAATCTCCTTTATTTTGGAGAATAGAGTTATTTAAATACACATTTGATCAACCTATATTTCAACTAAAAAAACCCTACTTCAAATCATATCAAATTTTTAAAAATCATGGATAATTAAGCTTAATTTAAATATATAACACATTCAAAACATTCCCATAAAACTGCAATTTCCACACCTTCTCTTCCAAAAGTCAAATTAACAAAACAAATACACACACACACACACACACACACACACAAACTCTCCATGTGGTATGGCTTATGTGTGGCATGGCTTATGAGTCAACTTTTGAGTGATAGTTTAAACGTTATTTTCATAAATATAAAAATAAGCTAAAATACCGTAAAATCATGTCCGATAAAATAACTCAATCATCTCTTTTGAATAAAATATTTAATATAAAGTATAATTCATAAATCAAAGATAAGAAAATTTAATTTTAATTAAAACAAAATTTTGAATTATCTCTCACGCTCAACCTGCAATTTCCCAATAATTACCTACCAAGTCCGAGCTTGATAAGAAAAATCAAATTACACTCCACAGAAAATGCATGCATATGGATCTAACTTGGCATATTTATAATTATTGGCATATTTATAATTATTGCAAGTAGATAATATTTGAGCTTCTTTTTTACAATATTAAATTAGCTAGATTGATAAAAGGCGAACGGAAAAGTAGGGAATATATTCTGGGACCAGACAACATCAAGCCTGTATCCATTCTTCTTGTGTTTGTATCGACCATGAAGCTGTGGCATATCCGTACTTTCTTCTGCAACTCCAAATGGATCGAACAAAAACAGTAAATTCATTTCTCTTTTTGTTATAATTTAGTACACCTTTACTTCATCGGGGACATAAACTTCTGTAACTATTTTATATATCTGTTTTTTTTGTTTTATCACCAATTTAAATAAATCTGTGTCAATGCCATACGTGTAAGCAAACTTCTTAAATCAAAATAGCATATCCATAAGCTAGCTGAGGAGGCGTTCTTTTCGAACTGGAATTAGGGTTTCCTTTGACATACGTTGTCATTTTCAAAGAAAAAAAAAGTTGACCGTAAAGAGTGTTTTGCAAATGAATATACTGTTTCTGTTCTTATTGTTTTCTCTCTCAACGTTAAACGACTAGGCTATACAAGTGAATTAAGCATTTAAACGATTCAGCTGTAAAATAAATTGGAAATCTCATGACTGTGATTGATCGGAGTGCTGATTTGTTACGATGAGGGCTTGAGAATAGAGAAGTTGACTGCCGAGAATCCCTGTAAGTTTGCTGAACTACCATGCAGAGTTATTGTAAGTTTGAACTTGCCAAATTTATAGGCTTGATTGGATTGTCATCTGGGTTTGAACATATTGCTGTTCGAGCTCCAAGATGATCACTCAACCTCTCTTCAGATTGTGAGAGTCTCCACCATTTTCTCTCCAAAACTCTCGTGTATCCTTAATTTCCATTGACTCTCGTAATTATTGGGAGGGCTAACAGTGCCAGGCTGCGATAGGTTGTTAATAATTTTTAGGATGGAAATGTCGACTACCTTGCCAAAGAACAGGAGTTGGTGAAAATCACAACCGCCACTTGAATGGTCTTAATAAGACACGTACCGTATGATTATAGCAGATTTATTTTACTTTATGTGTACCTAATCCAAATATTCTGCATTTTCTCCCGTTGATTTATGTATTTATTAGATTGTCTTTCTCAGGAGAGGGAATTGATGTGGGGTTTCCGGACGAACCAGAAACTATAAACAAAAAAAGTTCAAATCTTACCGTTGTATTTTGCTAGGGCTCTTTGTTTCTCTCGTTCTCTTTCATTATCAATAATGGTAAACAAAAACACTGCTTCGATAATGACAGTTCATTTTAGAAATAAGTATTTTTAATTTGGTAATGTTCATATGTGTTAATTCTATATGATGGTGGTTCTTTTTACTGCAGTTGAATGATGAATAAAATATTCAGCATTTTAAATTGATGTTCATGTACGATATGGTGCTCAAATTATTAGTTATTTTCTAGCATTATAAACATTATCCATAAATAATAATAATAATAAGAACAACAACAACAATAATAGTTTTTTATTTATTATAAATCAATGGTTTTTCTATATACTCACCTAATTATTTATTATAAATCAATGGTTTTTCTATATACTCACCTAATTATTTATTATAAATCAATAGTTTTTCAAAATGAACAACTACGAATAGACTAATAAATGCATATTTGTTTGTTGCGTGTTACTGACAACCATTATTAGAAAAAACCATGAAGTAGAGCATGGTAAAAAAAGGTGAGAAAGAGGTTCCCTGTCAGAGAGATCCAAGAAAAAAGATATGTAAAGGAGATCACAGAGTTGATCCATACATTTGAAGAGAACTACCTCCTACACTAGGACCATGAGAATGATAATGGCTCATTGGTTGACGCTAAAAACCAAAGGTAGAATTACAAGATAGCCTTTGGATAAATAAGAGATCAAATATAGGGATTTTAAATTTTTAATCAAAATTCATGATTTTATAAGACTTTATAAGCAGAGAACATAGATTGGCTGAATGAGGTTGAAAGAAGTTTTGAGTATGAGATAGTTTTTGACAAAAAAAGATATCGGTGAAAGACAAGGGAAACAATATATCTATTGGTGGTCAAGAATGATTTGTTAGAAATAAAAATGTAGTTGGTTGCCATGTGCTTAAGTGGATTATTGCCATCTCTATTTGATATACATGTTGTGTTTGTAAAAATATTATGGCCAGTCTCCGAAGCCTATGAGAGGACTTTAAATGTTAAGAAATAACAAGTTGTTAGGGTACGAGGCGCTTATGGGGCATGAGATTAGTCGGGACCTAGCGGCTCTGGATCACCCATTTCAAAAAAAAAAGTTTTTAGGGTATCTAATAGAGATGGCTTGATTTCGACCAAAACAATAAGGAGGTGCACATTGACTGATAAAATTCATTTGTTCAGCTTGAATTAGAAACTAAAAAAACCACAAGTCAAGGTTCAAGTTCAAAACTTGATTTTATATTTTGGTGTTTTAGATGTTAGGATATTGAATTTCTAAGTTCCATATAGTAAAGAGTCATTCGTTTAAAAATACATTAGTGGAAGAACCTAATGACAAGGTGTTTGATCCTATTTATGATGATTCAAATGGTAGTAAGAGGGTTTTGCATGATAACAATGCTAACTTAGTCATCCAAAATAACTTGTTTGCTTTTATAGGTGACTCGGGAAAAAAATAGCTACATCTAGTCTATTCCATTCAACTTGTACCATCAAGAACAATATATGTAATTTGATCATTGATAATGACAGTTATGAGAACATAATGTCAACTGAGGTGGTAGAGAAGTTACAACTCAAGATAGACAAACACTCCAAACCCTACAAATTAAAGTGGATGAAGCAATATAGTAAGGTAATCATGGATGAAAACTATCTTGTTTTATTTATTTTTTGTAGAAAAAAGATATTTTGATAGTGTTTGGTGTGATGTGGTATCTATTGATGCATTCATTTGTTATTAGGTGCACATGTTTATTCCCATGTTATTTAGGGTTTTTATTATTTTCTTTAATCTTTGAGTGATTTCTGTTGGTTTAGATAAGTTATTAAATTTATTTTAGGAGTTGTAAACCTCCTAAAAAGATAAGCTAGTGCAATACAAAATATCTAGCAACATCCTAATTTTTACTATTTATTTCATTTATTTTTTACATCAAAGTATATAATCAAACTATTTTAGCTTGTTCCCCCCCGATCATTACTAGTTTTTTTTTGTGTGTTTTTTTATAATTTTCTCATTTAATCAAGTAAAAATTAATCCTCTAATTCTTTATTGCACTAATTCTTTTTTGAAATAAACGTACACATCTTTGAAAATCTTTTTATAATGAGTACTGTTAGAGAATAATATAAATCATATCATGGGGCCTCACTTACAAGTTTAAGCTTTTAGGTGAGATGATTCCTTAACATGATATCACAACATTGTTGATCTAGCGGTCACGAGTTCGAATCTCATCACCCCTATTCTATTTGATAAAAAAAATCAAGCACAAGGTGATGTGGGCTTGTGAAAGTTCACTTGAGAGAATGTGTTAGAGAATAATATAAATCATATTATGGGGCCTCATTTACAAGGTTAAACTTTTAGGTGAGATGATTCCTTAACAAGTACTCTAATAATTTTTTAATCTCATATCAAATGTCATAATATTCTTTCATATCTTATTTAATTGTTCAAATTTCAAACCATGGATTTTTATCAGAGCGGTCATACAAATTGAATATGGCAGGGGAAAAAACACCACTCGAGATATTAAATTTCAACATCAGAGTATTAAGTTCAAAAATTGATAATTTAAGTCCTAATATATTCTTACTTAGCAATGTGTCTAATAATAAAAAGTGTACATTTTTTGCACCTTAATTAGAATGCATAATTCACTAAAATAGGTTCAATTCATATGAACTTCTTTGGAAAAAAAATAGCATTTTAAAGAACTTTCAAATGTTAAAGACCATGATCCTTGCTTACGAGCTTAATTAAGTTTAATTAAATTAGAAATATGATGAACAATGTTTTTCAATAATATATATATATATATATATATATATATATATATTATAGTAATGTTTTTAGACACTTTTTATTTTTAATATCCATACATTAAAATAAGTATTAAATATAAATAAAAAATCATTTTTTATACAAAGAGTAATTTGAAACAAACATTACAAAACAGATCCAACCATTAAAAAAATGAATGATTAAGAAATCTTAGGGAAAAAAAGAAACTAAACAAGCCCAAAACATCTCCTTGGTGATGAGTCAATATTGTTTACCAAACATTTTATGTCTTAAGAGATTCCAAGATAATATAGGTCTGGCATGTTGCTAAATTTAACACACTTGGGTTTATACATCTGTTAAATTCAAGATATAAGTCTGATACGTTCTTAATTCCAACACATTTGAGTCCAAATATTTGTTGAACCCAATATAATATGAGTTTGACGTGTTGCCAAACTTAGTATACTTGGGTTCAAACATCAGTTGAACCTCAAATAACGTGTGTTTGACACATTGTCTGGCCTAATATGCTTGTATTCAAACATTTGTCGAACACTATATAACATGTGTACGATGTGTTGTTAGACCCTAAATATTTGGGTGTAGGCATTAACTAAACCCAAGGTTAAAGGTGTCTGACATGTTAACATACCTAACACACTTGGGTTTATCTTCTAGCTAAGTCTAAGGTATTGTAGGTTTGGCGTGTTGCCATATATATTGTGTTTGGGTTTAGTGATCAACTAAAATTAAACTAACATAGATGTAACATATTGTCATAACTAATACATTCAGGCTTAATTATTAGTTAAGCACAAGGTGATTATGAGTTTGATGGATAACATTATATCAAGTCCAATTGTTTTTTTTGTTGTTGTTGTCAAAACTAATGATCTCCCTACATCCATATCATCTCATTAATGACATGTAAGAGATAATTATCATTTTTATTATCATTATGAATGTCATACGTCCCTGCACGGTGTTCGGGAGGTTTTTTGGAGTTGTTATCTAGCTGTTTAGTTTAGAACCGCTATGAAAACTCAGATGTACTAGTTTGATTTAAAGATTCAAGGGCAAATGACTCAACATTATGTATTTTTATATGATTTATCAGTTTGAATGGGTAAAATTTATTAATGCGAAGAAATCTTGTTTTTTTAATTTTTTATGGGCTGGTGGGGGTAGTTATTTAGGAGGTTAGAGAGGAACAACTGTTATAGTTAGGTTAGGGAATATGAGGTTACCGAGAGGTTTGGACCGCAAAGAAGAGAATGAGAGGCTGTGGAAGGAGCTATTAAGGTGAAGGTTGGTTTATGGGTGTTTTGGGTTGAGGGAGATAAGGTTCAATTAGGGTTTATATTGATGGTGGGTGTTGCAATAGGGGTTGGTCAGAGAGAAATAGACGAGTTTTTTTTTTGTCTAAGTTTTTTGGGGTGTGTGTGTTTGAGATTGTGGACAAAGAGTGTAAGGTTAATGTTGATCCCTCAAATCTCTCATTTTAATTTTTCTCCCCCCTTTCACATTTTTATGGAAATGTGTATATACAGGTAAAAAATGATTTTTTATCTTTTTGTTTCTTTTCTCTTCAACTTTGATCTTGTGTCTAAATATTTTTTTGCTTTTTTATAAAATAAAAATATCAAAGTCGAAACAAAGCAAAAAAATCAAAGATTTTAAAAATAATGAGTCAAAATTTAAACGTGTTGAAAAGACAATAAAAATTCGAATTCTTTTGAGATGAAATAATGAAAATGAGGTAGATACATTAGAACATATTGTTTTGGTTTTTTGTTTTGTTTCAAAAATAGGGTTAAAAATTGGATAGCAACAATAAAGAACAAATAACATTTCAATCATTCCTTTCTCTAAAAACAACAAGATTTGAGCGTTACAAACACTTTTTGAACCATCCAAGTAAAATATTCAAAATTTTCTTCTACATAAAATAAATTATATATATTTTAAAGTATTAACCAATTTAAAAATCAATAATAAATATCATTGCTTCTTAAATTTAAAGTTGTATCAAGTCATTTGTTGTCGTTTTACTTATTTTATCATTGAATACTTTATTTTTTAGGTACTTAAACTTTCACCATAAACTTATTGTTTTCTGATCTAAAGAAAAAGTTCCAAGCGGTTTAAAGTGAATAAAATTGAGGTTTTCAGCAATCATTATTTATTTTATTCATAGAGCGTTTTTTTATATATATAATGTGAGCAATTATTATTTTATAAAGTATACTTGATAAATATATAATTATAATTATATGGTTAGCACAGAACATGATTTCGATAAAATAAATAAATAAAATGATCATCAGCAACAAAAGTTTGTTCAGCTTCTTTCTAACATCAGGTTGTGGTATGGTCCAAAATTTTTATACGTACGACTGCTGCTTTGCTTGCAAAGTCTCAAATTTTAGACCAACAATACACAAGAATTCCGTCGAGGTGACCAACCATAGCAAGAGTTGCTCTCGGAATCTCATAGGGACACATCATGGAGGAAGCAGCCTATATATTTCTTTTATATCATCAATTAATTAACAAAAAAACAATTCAAAAGGGGAATTCACCTTTTCTCCTCGCATGTATTGTTTATTAGAATAATATTTTTATTTTATTATTTAACATTTAATTTAATGGATTGAATTTCATTATTTGACTTAGTTTTTTATTGAGTATTTTAGTATTATAATACATTTGATGGTTTCTTAAAAAAAAACCTTGTTAACTCAAGTTTTTTGGTTTTGTTTTGATATTTTTTTCATTTTCATATTTTTGGTTGATTAGAAATTAGATTTTATAATTTTTTATTTGTTTTTTACGAAGTTGTTCAAATCTCATAAATCATGTCATGAATTTGATATATTGAATCGACTGACTCATGTTGTTTTCTTATTTTTTTTAATAAAAAATATCCTTTAAATTTGGTTAATTGAAAATTAGGTTTTATGACGATTAATTTTTATGAGACTTTTTTGTCTAATGATCTAGTCATAGATTTAACCAGTTATTCATAGTTGACTTGATTTTTTGAATTAATATAATTTAATTCAATTTATTTTTTATAGGACAATCGTGATCTCATAATACAATTTATAGATTTGATAGGTTAACATAAACTGACTTTGATTAATCCAATATATTATTGTTTTAGTATTTAAAAAAAATCTCTATCTTTAATAGTTTTTAGTTAAATTATATTTTTATCAATTATCCAATTTATTTCTAAATTTATAAAGTTGAATGGGTTATATTAAATTATCCCATGTATTACTAACTTTTTTTATATATAAAAAAACATGATAAACGTAATTGAATATTTTTTTGTCGTTTTAAAAATAATATTAATTGAAGCATTGCACTGGTCAGCAGTCTAATTCTTCACTAAAGAAATAATTGCGTGGAAAAATGTATAAAAAAATATTTTGGTGTAAATTAAAAGGCCACGTCATGCTTGAAGTGCCGATCTCTTATGATCGATGTAGTTGATCAATGTGCAAGGTTGAATGGATTATTCTCTATGGTCGCCAGTAATTTTCATCATGAGTCAAACGCCAAATGTCTTTTCAATTGACAAGCTTTCTACGCTTTCTACAATGACTTGTTCCGTTGGCAACTTCCATGATTTTCAAACCTATGGAATTTGGATATATATATATATATATATATATAATATTTTTCTAAATAAATTTATAATTTAAAAAAACAACAGATATTTTAATAATCATGATATCAATTAAAAATTTAAAATACATGAATTTAAAATAAAATTATAAAATATGTTTAACTATGATTAGATAAATCTCACAAATACAACCAAACTTTACCATATGAGTTAGCCTATCAATATCATATCATTAATCATGTAAACCTTGTTAATTATAAAGGTTTTTTTATGCGAGAAACTCCATATTCCGGAAAGCGTACTTTATAGGTTTAGAAAAACGAGTAAAATCTAGGTTGTCTCAAACTTTTACAAGGAGTAATGTTGTTAATTTCATTTCGTTTCGGCCTAAACATTTCTTACCAGTGGAAAAAAGAGATAAAACAACGCAGTTTTACCTCGCTTAAAATTCAGTCCGTTCTTGAAATTCCGTCTAAATTTTGGATGGAATGTTTCGGTTTTGTTTCGCCCATTCCGTTTCTGCCAAATAGTATTTTTTAAATAATGAATAATTTTACAATATAAAATCATATATCGTAATCCGATTGTTAGATGGAGATGAAATTTTATGAGTAGTCTCTTGATATATTTATATATATTATATTAAAATTTCAGAGAATATAATGACCTTGCAAGATTGATGATGACATTTTCGTAATATTATACATGTTCATTATTTTGTTTAAAAAATCATTTTATTATCTTTTTAGATTAAATTGCACACTTCTAAATAATTTTATTTTTAGATTTGAACTATTTTTTTGAATTAATATATATATACATATGTAAACAGTACAACCCGAAACGGTACGCCGAAACCGAAACATTTCATTCCAATTGAAAAAACAAAGCACTAATTGAAACAAATTTGATAGCCTTGACAAGGAGTGCACACCTTGACTCGAACTCAAAACCTGTTGTGTAGATAGCAAGTCTCTGCCATTATACCAATGCTCCCTGGGGACTACTAGATTTATCATGCTATTAAATAAATTTAAAATTAAATACCACCTTTTAAATTTAAGATGTGAAAATTAGATAGATATAATGATATGAATCAAGATCAAAGACTAGGATTATGTGTTCCTCGAGTGATTTGTAACATTTGCATCGGGTGAAATTTGTGCTTTGGGATCCCATCCCCTCAAAACAATTGACATCAAATAAAAGAAAAGAACAAATAGTTGGTGTGCCCCTCTCTCTCTATATATATATAAAAATGGGTGCCCACACTTAACAAAAAGTATATTTGATATTTCGATCGAAAAATATTTATGAAAAAATTTGAAAATTTTTAATTTTAATTTTTTATTTTAAATTATTTATTTTTTACTTTAAATTAAAAAAAATAATATTTTTAGATCATTTTGATGTGTTGATATTAATTTTTTTTTTAAAAAAAAAATTATTTTAATATATTTCTAAACAATAAATATTTTTAAAAGACACCGCAAACACACTTCAAAACAATCACAAAATCTTCAAAGAATTTATTTATTTCGGGATATCCTCTTCTTTGTAGTTACCGGGCAGTTCTTAGTTTGGGGAGTGGTTGAAATTAAACAAAATCGCGGGAAAGGTGGGGCCGCTAACGGTGGGTCCCGTCCATTTCAACGACTTCTGTTTTCATACCCCGAAACTTGCAGCCGTTTGATTTTATTGCCGGTTTACACTTGATGATCTGATGGGTCCCCCGTCCTGATTACGAGACATGTGTTTCTCGTTTTAACGGCCCTGCCTGTATTCTCTAGTAGACAGCTACCTGAAAAATAACTTGAAGTGAATTATTTTATATATTGACGATTCTGCCCTCAACTTCGCAACAGCTGGTGAAAAAAGGAACTTGCTCGTGGAGATCGCTTCCTCTGCATAACCTTCACTGAAGAACTTAAATGGCATCCCCGTTTTCTTACTCTTAGAATTTGTTTTTTTTGAGAAAAAATATTTACCAAGAAATAAAACCCTTCATACTGGATTTTTATATATATATATATATATATATATATATAAATCCAGTATGAAGGGTTTTATTTATATATATATATATATATATAAATCCAGTATGAAGGGTTTTATTTCTTGGTAAATATTTTTTCTCAAATATATATATATATGGCTGAAATTGTATTTCTTGGAGGACAGTAGAAAGCATAACTTTCATTTTAATTTATTAATATTAATTACCTAATCTATGGCTCTTACTTTTTGTAGCAATTTTATGAAAATTAGAGACTTAGACTACATAGAATTTTTTTAGAATTAAGACTTTGTTTTTGTTATCACATTTTATTTATTTAATTAATGTTACAAAATATTTCTAATTTTTTTCTGAACATTATTTAATAGTTTATTTTAATTATTAGATTTATTTTATTTAATTACTAATTTAGACTCATTAGCATGCAATCTAAAAAAGATTCATTATGACTTGTTATGATGAGAACAACGGAATTATCACGGTATTCTTGTGTACTTACCATCATTTATTAATTTGACCATATTGGAAAAATTGATTTTGAATTTTTTTTCATGTCATTGATTTCTTGATTTATATTTTTTTTTATTTATTTAGATCACTAATTGATTAACATTTTAACTCTCTTTATCAAATTTTAATATAATTTAATTTATCGGCTGAAATTATCGATATATAATTAAAAAAATATTTATAATTTTAAGATTTGATTTTATATTATATTTTTGTGTCTCGTCAAAAAGCAATTTGATCAACATTGATAGAGAAAATTCAAGCAATGTATAAGACTACCATTTCTTGACTCAATAGTTTTTTATTTATTTTTTATTTTCGGGTTTATTTTCAGCCCATCCATTATTAGGTTCGTGTTTCAATTTTAGCAACATGGTTGGCATCAGACTCTAGTACCCATCAATATATATATATATATATATATAAACGCTTATAATATTGACATATATTACCATTACCATGATGTTATTCTTATTTTATCATAACTCTTTAATATAGTTACCACGACATCAACAACTACCACCACGCCTCATCATCGATCACCCTCCCTAATGTTGTTGATGATGTTGTTGTTGTTGTTATTATTATTACCATCTCATTATTAAAATAATTATAATTTCATCACTGTTATTACCTATAGTTGTATAACGTACCATTACCATTCATGTTATTGATATAATAAATGCTATAAAATAGCAATTATAGTCACTTTTATTATAAAATACAATATTACTTGTCATATTAGCAGTACACAAAAACTATAGATAAAAGATATTACTGTTATCGTAGTTAAATAATAATAAAATCCTTATTTTCAAGGTTTTTTTTCAGGAAAAAAACATTTTAATATCTTCCCGGAAAGAAAGCGGACAAGGGGCAAGGGACATGGAGGAAATCAGATGCCTCAACCACTATCCATACGTGCAAGTTTGCATGAAAATGTCAATAGTAAATCCTAAGGGCTTTCTTGTCATTACAGGCCTAAGAATAATATTATAGACAACGAAATGCCTTAAGCGGTTTCCTTGTATTCTGTAGAGAACTAAAGTGGTTTTTCTTCAGGTCTTGTCTGGTTTTTAACTCTCTCTGGTGTCTGGTGTCTGAGGAGAAACAGAAAAAATTGAAAAGGGTATCTTAAGACCATTTTATAATATAAATGTATTTATTGTACACAAAGTCAGTCTCATCTTGTAGATTAAGAAAGCTGAAAATAAGGTTTGTCTTATTTCTTCGCATTCAATAGCCCTTTCTTTTTTTCCTCCTCATTCATCCAATCTTTCTTTTCCAGGTTCTTCTCAATCAAAACTCTCTCCTTTTCCTTGTTTGTATGCGTGTGAAACACCCAAGGATATGATGATGATTGTGATCTTTCAAGGAACAAAAAGAAGGTAGTTTCATGCCATTAATGGGGTTTTCAGCAGCTTTCTGAGTTGGGAGTTGGTGCAGCAATAGTAGAAGAGGATCGATTCGATACTAAGCTTTTTGAGGGTGCTTTCATGGCGAGTACTGCTGGTTCAAACAATAAAATGATAAATCTCTCAACCCATCACTTTGAGCAGCAGCAGCAACAAAATCTTCATCAGACTCCTTATGGAATCATGCAGTCATCGTCGTTATCCTCAATCCCAGCTGGGAACTTCATGTAATCTTTACAGACTAAAGCAATCACCAGGAACCTATTTCTAGAGCTCTTTTCTGCAATCTTTTTTAGTAGTTAAACTATTAATTACCACGATGGTTTGACCCTGCAAATTTAATCATTTGTTTCTCTGTGATTTTCTTTTTTTCTTACATGTGTTCTTTTGGTGTCAGAAACAAAGATGCTGCAGCTTATGGCATGGGAGAACTGGATCAATCCCTCTTTCTGTATCTCGATGGACAAGACCCCTCCACTGTTAATCAAGACCAAAGACGTGAGCTCCTCCCTCCCTCCCTCCCTCCCTCCCTCTAAATTAAAAAAAAAAAGTTTCATTTTTCTCATTTTATATACACAACTCCTTCTACTTTCCACCTTTTCTGTTTCTAATGGAAGATTCTCTTTTGGAAAGGGTTATTTGATGATGGTGATCACAAGGAAATCATTTCAACCTCAGATCATAAATCTAACTCTCTGCCAATAGTCCTTTCTTTGACCAGATGCTAGTGTTCCTTGCAGTTGCAAGAATTGTTTTTTCAAATTTCAAGAAAACCTTCGTTTTCTCATCTTATTTTCCCATTCGTTTTTAAATTATTTATCTTTGTTTCTTCTTGTTAGGAGCATTAGACCATGACATGTAACAACCCTACACATATTTCATGATCAATTTCCTCACTGATTTCTCCATGTATTAAAAAGGGTACGAATAGGGTATGGGTTGTATCTGCCTTTTCTTCTCTTTGATTTAACCTTTTTTCTTGTTTTGATACCGTAGAGCTACATCCGCATGACGATCCCTATGCTTCAAACTCATGTTTCATACTTCTGTTGACTTGTCTAGCTCACTTCCCTCTCCCTCGCGTCCTTGTTCTTTCGTTATTCTTTTTCTCTCCCACACTAAATTATCGCTATACAGAGATTTTATGCTGTTTTTGGTTTTTGTGCAGAGAGAGGAGGAGGAATGAGACCTCCAACTTTGAATATTTTCCCATCTCAGCCTATGCAAGTAGAGCCATCACGAATGAAGGTATAATAAAATCAAAACCGTTGATAACTTAATTAATTAAGTGGTATATAATTTTTTTTACTTGATGGTTCAGTTGTACCTTACTACATATATTAATATTACTCAATATTTTGTAATGGGTTTGTTTTGGATTTGGTAGGCTAATCGGACCGGTGCAACTGGAATAGTTTCTTCAGCAACTGGAATAGTTTCTTCAGAAACTGGTGGTTCAAAGGGATCGCTACCAGAGCCGTCCATGGGACTTGCGAGCGCAAGAAATGATTCTGCACTTGGCCCTGAACCAGCTAAAGCAATAAAGGTAGATTTGGGCTTCTAGTACTTGTAAAACAGATAAATTATAATCTAAAATAACGAAATCAGTCTATATATAGGTTATTCATAGCTGGAATTCTGAGATTCGAATTGACATTTAAAAAAGTTCGTTCCTTGCTGTTTATGGCAGCGCCGAGGGAACCGTAAAGGACCAGCAACATCAGGTTCGGAGCAGGAAGGACCCAAGACACCAGACCCTAAGGTGACTCCCTCTGGCTAACTTTTTATGGCATAAATGTTTACAATTGTGTAATTCCATGAAAGTTCACAGCATCGAATGTTTGCCATGGTCAACCTTTCTGCAGACATTGAGGAGACTTGCTCAGAATAGAGAAGCAGCGAGGAAAAGCAGACTAAGAAAAAAAGTCAGTCCGTTCAAAACTAACACTCTCTTTGACTTGAACATTGCAACTATTATTCGTTCTGAACAATAATTAATGTTCAGCTCCTAAAATCATGAGTTCTGTCTCCTTTTCACTTTCCATTATCGCAGGCTTATGTTCAGCAGCTAGAGTCAAGCAGGATTAAACTTACACAAATGGAACAAGAGCTACAAAGAGCCCGAGCTCAAGTGTGTTAAAATCGTAACCTGCTTCTATATATTATTCATTTATAGTTTCATCATATCGTGTTCCAATATTATTTTTTCATGTTCATGCTAGGGCGTGTTCCTTGGTGGAGGAGGTCTTGTAGGAGGAGAGCAAGGACTTCCTGTTGGGGTTACTAATATTAGCTCAGGTATTTAAATTTATAAATTCAAAATGAAATATTGCTACTTTTACTTATTCTATTTTCCAGAAAAAAAGTTGATTGTATACACTAATCAATTAATCTCTCATCATATATTCTTAATAAAACGCGTGTATATTCCTATGGTACTGACTGATATATAGCAAAATAATGACCTTTTTTTCCCGTTCTATGCTGAATTTATAGATGCTGCATTTTTTGATATGGAGTATGCAAGATGGCTTGAGGAGAACCATCGCCGAATGTGCGAGCTTCGGGCAGCAGTACAAGAGCACATGCCAGAAAATGAGCTTAGGCTCTTCGTTGACAACTGCTTGGCACATTACGATGAGATGATGAATCTCAAAAGCGTGGTTGCCAAGACCGATGTATTCCATCTTGTTTCTGGCATGTGGAAGACTCCGGCCGAGCGATGCTTCATGTGGATGGGAGGTTTCCGGCCATCTGAGCTCATAAAGGTACTAAAAAACCTACCCTTTTTCAGTCCCAATTGTATATTGGTCAGCTTTCTTTTCCCTGGGTGCTTAGACATTCTAAATCATATCCATCACATGTGACAAGATACTGACAAAAAACCGTGGCCGAAAGAGGTAAATAACTTACAATACTAATCCAATTCAAAGTTTTTAGATCAATGAATGGTTTGAGGATATTGATTACTAGATTTTGCACGCGGAATATAGGGAGTTATAATTAATGCATGGTGCACAACCTGTCGGTGGAAACGGCAAAGAAGGTAGCATTAATACTAAGAACACACAGGAATTATGAATATCAACGAGTGATGAAACAGATCGTGAAGGTTTCTACTAAAGGGTAGAGTTAGGTGTCAATCTAATAAAGCTCATGTTTGGTACTGCAACTTTTGGTTTCATTGACGCCACAAAAGAGAATGAGTAAGAATTGCACGGCTATCTACTCTCTCTTTGTTTTCCATTGATACATACAATATGTCTTGTTTTCACGTACATCCTTGGCTCTCTAGCCTGTAGTGAGTTAATTATCAAATCCCGGTATCTTAAGTAACCATCTTACTAATTGCATTAGTAGCTAACCAAATTCCTGTTTATTATATAGTAATGATGTGCTAATGATGCAGATAATAGTGGGTCAGATCGAGCCATTAACGGAGCAGCAAATCTTGGGAATATATGGTTTGCAGCGATCAACACAAGAAAATGAGGATGCACTCTCTCAAGGGCTCGAAGCTCTCAATCAATCTCTTTCAGATACCATAGCCGCCGAGCCATTGAGCTGCCCTCCGAATATGGCTAACTACATGGGCCAGATGGCTGCAGCCATGAACAAGCTCTGCACTCTTGAAGGATTTGTTAGACAGGTATCTCTCTAGAAGCTGGCCTCTATATATTTTACAGTGTCAGGTGCATGCATGATGGATATTTTGTTTAGCGAGTAGGGTTACGTTTGTTTGTGGGCCCTAATATAGCTGGTCAGGTAAGGAATCGGGTCCTGTTTGGGTCGGGAAACCTACCCCCTACATATGAACTGCTCCATGGCTCGCCACATGAAGTTGGGTGGTACATGCGTGATTTCTCTATATATATTGTAGCTATCATTAGGGATCCCAGCAGGATTAATTAGGGTTGCATGATATTAATTACCAGCTAGCTACTAGGATGTACACGTGGCAACAAGACAAACCAGTGGCCCCCACAGATAAATATCAACTTCCAAGAGATCCGACGAGCCCATGTTTTACATGACGTCACGGTCGTAACCGTTTGACATGAAGACAACACAAGTCCATTCCTCGTATGTAACTCTCTTTTTTGACCGTTCAAAACCCAGCCCGGTGATCTGATAACTTCGTGCTCGGCGGGTCTCTTGGGTTGACTCAGTAAATTTTCAATGGGATTTACCATTCCGTCGAGCCACTCATCAGCATGAACTCGATTTCCCTTCTAGTTACAAACTCTCTTGGCGTTTCCTATTGCATGGCAATAAATATCAGGCATCATACAAGATTTTCTTTTCTTTTCTAATCGATGCCCTGAATATATAGGGTTAGGTGGGTCCAATGTTTGAATGCTAGCCCATATTTTCTTTTAAAAATATTACCATGTGTAGGAAAATCATAATGAAACGAAGTAGTAGAGCCCTAGAACAGTTTGATAAATGATGGATTTAAAATCATGCACATTTAGATCATCAAGTGGCTGAGATTGATGCATACTTAATTTAATTTCCAGGTTAAACTCTCTCTTGTGACTTTGTTTTTGTCCACTATATATCAAGCTTCTGGAACTTTGTGACTGTAAGGTATAGGTACCAGCAACCTTCTTTACCAAGACTAGCTTATATTTTCTTTATAAACCCATTTGAAAATCAAGACCCCTAAGCGTCACAAAGTCTTTGAGTAGATGGCATGGATGTGTTAAAATTCTAGGAAGAAGAATTATTTGTAATGTTGCCATTAATTAAGGTCAAGCTTAATCACTCCATGTTCTTTACATATTGTCGACATGGTTGACTTTTTCCCAGTTTAATATTTTTAAAAACTTTTTTTTTTATGAAAAGTTTTATTTGATGTATATTATGTGTTTGAGATAAACCTACGTAAGGATATGTATATACCTACAGGCAGATAATCTGAGGCACCAAGCCATTCACCGGCTGCATCAATTACTCACAGCCCGCCAGGCTGCCAGGTGTTTGCTTGCCATTGCCGAGTACTTCCATCGTCTTCGAGCTCTCAGCTCTCTCTGGATGGCTCGTCCCCGGCAGGAATGAAGAGTTGTAGAAACCCTAGACTTTTAGCACCACTATAATATCTGTAAGGGCCACTCCCTCTTAATTATTAATTAAATTAGGTCTTCTATATTTCTTTTCCTTATTTTCTACAGAAAGATGTATAGATAGACAAAATATCAGATCAAAAATCTCAAGTGGGAACTCTCACTTTCCCACTTGATCATTTCTTCTTGAGAGATTCAGAGTTGTAATGATTTGGCAGACATCCTTGACTGGAAAAATAGATGATCATGATGGAGAATTAGAGAAGATGGAAAAGAAAATATTGCGGACTTGAATTTGAAAATGATTAGTAACGTCTGTGTTCATACTTTTTGTTTGTATTTGGGAGAGTAGAGAGACGAGCGTTTGGTTCTAGAGGGCAAGAAAGAAGTATTGAAAGTTGAAGGCCCATTGGGCCTATGTGTCGCTGCAGGCCTGTTCAAAAGTGGGCCTGAGTTCATGAAACTAGCAAACGAACTCTTACATTGTATTCTGGCAATTCTAACCATGAGTTAATTGGCCCTTCCTCACCGTTACTTGCTAAAGGAACAACAATTATTATTATAATAAAAATTAACAAAACAAATTAAAATTAATTTAAGGGTTTTAATTAAACTTCTATTTGAAATACTCTGTAAATATTAAAAACAGAATTTGATATCTAAAAATATTACAAAAATAAATTAGAGATCAACTTCTCTCGTTTACAATTCCAAGGAAAATAATTTAATATTAAAATTAATTTTTCTAAAATACTCCTCTAGTCAATTTAATACAAAAATAATAATAATGATAGCAATATAAAAAAACAAAATGAATTAAATTTTATCTCTTCCAAATTTAGAAATTCAACTTATTTATCAATTGAATTAAAATCAAACATTATCATGTGTCTCTTCGGTCTCTCCTTTTATTCCTTGATCTCTTTTCCACTTCCTTGCGGGCACGTCTAATTGTCTATTTGAAAGTGCATTGATGAGTTTTCAAAATGTTTTAGATCGAATATATCAAATGATATTTTTATTTTTTAAAAATTCATTTAAAATGCAAAAAATTAAAATTTAACAAAACAGCAGTTGTACCAATCATCCTAAGTTTTAAATATCATATTACCCTGGTCAACCCAATGTGCTGGCGACTGGGCATTAGCAGTCTTGAAAAAAAGTTTTCTTTCATGAAGAATGCGAAAACAATTGGAAGGGCCCTACCGGGTTCGAACCGGTGACCTCTTGATCTGCAGTCAAATGCTCTACCACTGAGCTAAGGACCCTTAGTGAGGACATGCTTTCTTATGCTATAATATAACTTAACTTCAAACTCTATCTTGCGCACAAGATTAGTGGGATCTACATTTCATGGAATTTAGTCATTTAAATACCTGAATTTATATATATTGAGGTTTTACACTGCTTAGTATTTGTCTTAAAGATAATCAAATACTTAAGATTTAAATTTTCTATTTAATGTTTGACATTTTTTAAAATAGACACCGGATGTGGTATTGTGTTTACTTTTTTCAAGTCCAGCAATTATTTTATAAATGAAATATCATTAGATTTTGTATCAATTAATATTAAGATATCTTACCATTTTATAATAAACTTTTTTTATATGAGGAAATCTCACTTAATGCAAAATATATTTTACGGGCCTAAATAAACAAGTAAAATCCTTGTTGTTTTGGATTAGATCACAAATTTTTTACCTTCACGTCACGTTTCTTGTATACATTACAAAATACTTTCACACGATAAATTTTTTTCCATTCATGATAATATTTTTTATATAAAAAAAAGCACAGCACAGATTAAAGGAACCGTGTGATATATAATTTTAATCAAATAAAATAAAATGATAGTGAAAAAACCACTTGTATAGTTAATTTAATGATGTCTCCTGTAAGATTAATTTATCTTAATTTATACATTACATGAATAATCATGCTAAAAATCAATTTTTTTATTAGTACTTTCAAAATCGGGCAACCTATATTCTACCTTTATAGACTCATCAATAATCTACATCTGCCCTTTTAGTTCAAAATCTTTCAATGTTACCCATATCTTTTTATCTTAAAAAAAAAAACTCTTCACTTCGAAATATCTATAAAAAAAAGAGGCTTACTTTTGTTTATATTTTATTTTTATATTATTTATCATCTCAAATCTTATACGTGTCATAATATCTCAAACAAAACAGATTTAAGAGCCCTAAAAATCAAATCCAAAATAGGCTATAAAGTGGGGTTAGGGATAGCATAGAGAGCCTTGAAAACAATAAGGGTAACATTTGCAATGTTGCAAACATAGGGGATATAAGAGGAGCATTGGTAAATATGTAGGGGCCAAAATAGAATTATAACTAATCAAGAAAACCCAATCCCCCATGACAACAGACCAAGGCGTCTATCTACTTAAAGAGAGAGAGTGCACAAACGTTAGCGTAGTAGACCCGAACCTCTACTTCAACAACCACTACAAAAACTAAAAAGTCGTTTCCTTTGCCCCTCCCTCCCTCCCTCCGCTTACTCAGCCCATTTAAACCCTGTATCTCCCACAAGAATTTGAGGAAACCCATTTCTTGTTTTTGAATAAGTCTTTCAAATATTTAAATGCAATAGGAAAAATTCCATCTTTCATGCGATTCGTCTTGTTATGGAATATGAAGTTTCAGATAGTAGTGGTATATTTTCTTTTTCTGTCCCCTTTTCTCTTTTCTTTCTGTTATTTTTTTTTAATTTTCTGAATTTCTTTCGTTACCTTGTACTCGACATAAACTATGTTCTTTTATTGGTATCGTTGAGTTTTCTCTTAAAGAATTATGTGGGTTTGGTTTCTGTGGCCTAGGGTTTTAAAATTTTCAAACTTAATTGGGTGCTGTTGTTTTGGTGGTTTTGTGATTTGGAGGGTTTTGAACGTTGGTTTTGGAGGAATTAGGGTTTGAATGTGTAATCAAGTCTTCATTTTGGAGATTGAGTTGGATTTCAGAGTTTGATTATTTTTGGAATGCAATTAGCATTGGAATCTGATTCTGGTAATTTCTACAGTTTTGCGTTTCTCCTAAATGTTTTGAACATGCAATCATGTTCCTGTAGAATTTCAAGTGAAAGAAACACGTTCATATTTATATCAAAATGTTTTGAACATATAATGTTATTTTGTGTGTGTGAATCCGTTATGTTTTATGAAGATTATATTGTCAACATATTAATTGAATTATGGATGTCTGGATGAGTTTGACTTGAAAATTATGTATTAGAGCATCGCTTGGTTTTTGTGAGTTTCGTTGTTCATGGCTCTTTGGGCTATATGATGTCATGTACCTTTTGTCTGGAAAAATACAGGTACTGATGATGATATCCCTCCATCAAATCAAAATAGAGTAAGAGCAGTAAGAATTTCAGGAAGTGGACAATCCGCTGTAATTTCAGCAACATATTCTAGAGTGCAAGCTGACATGGAGGCCCAAATTCATCACCTTGAACAGGAAGCTTATAGGGCTGTACTTAGTGCTTTTAAGGCTCAATCTGATCAACTTAGTTGGGTATTGATTCTCTCTATTGGTGTATCTTTTGATACTTAAGAATTATTTTTCCCCTGTCAAACTAAAGGGAAGATATTCTTTTTCTGATGAAGTTCAGATGTTCCGCAATGTCTTTTTTTCAGGATAAGGAGGGTTTAATTACAGAACTTAGGAAAGAGCTCAGGGTGTCAGATGATGAACACAGAGAGATCTTAACATTGGTTAATAGAGATGATATCATTCAAAAGATAAGGTTTGAATGCTTTATGGTTTAGCTAAAATTGGGTTATCATAACAACTAGTATGCAATGGCTAAAGTCTCAGTCATGGTGTAGGGAGTGGAGAGAGGCAGGTGGCCAGCGAGCTCCCAGGTTCAATGCATCTCAGCCTGTTCATGATGTTTTGCCTAGTCCCACTGTTTCAGCATCCCGTAAAAAACAGAAGACATCCCTAATGGTATTTGCTTTAGTATTTCATGTGATGAAACTGTCTTTACAGCCCTAATCAATGCCTAATCCATGCATCCATCATCTTCAGCTGCAAACTGCAGAGTTTAGTATGCTGATTTTTTTTGTAATATAACTGTAACAGTGAATTGCCTCTACTTGGGTTTTCTCCTTCCATTTTATTTTTCTGCGTAAACCATACCCTAATTAATTCCTGACACAATTCTATGCAGTATCCCACAGGCCCCCCAAAAAATCAGCATTTCACCAACCATGGTTTTGCCTATGATGATAAAGAAATTGGAAAAGAAGTGTGGACAAGATGGCCTGAGGACAATAACTTTTATAAGGCTGTCATAACTCGCTATAACCCTGCTGAGGTATGTTAGAGGTTTTAAAAGGTATTTTTCATAATTACTATTGAGTAACATCTTAAAACGAAGGAATGATGGCAACAAGTTGATGATATTTTTGGCATGTCCAGAAAGAAATGGCATGCTCAAGGCTTTATTTTTGCACCTGAGGAAGTGCCCCTGTGTGAAGAACCATGACTTCAACATTTTCAATTCACCATTATTCATTTTATATTTCTTCTGTGCTGCCATAATTGTTATGTTGTATGGTGATTATAACACAGATACTTTCCTGTTCCCATCTCTGTGTGCTCGCTGTTTTAATAAGTTTGCCATTTGGTGGATGTTCAGCTGTAGTGACTAGATTTTGATCATTTACAGGGCAGGCATGCTCTGGTCTATGATATGAATACAGAAAATGAGACGTGGGAATGGGTTGACCTCAATGAGGTAAGTTTATAGTATCTCACATGAGCTAAAATACCTGTGCTCCTGCTTCCTTAGCTTCCCTCTTTGTGCAGCAGCCATTTTACACTAACTTGATAGAATTTATTCTTCTTGTTCCCTGTACTTTCTTGTGCAATGTCCTAATTTTGGTATTTTGTAAATTATTTGGAAACTATAAATTGGTAGAATGGAATGGCAATTTGTTTTCCAGGTTGATACTGTGTTAAGAAAAAATGGAAAAAGAACCAGGAAAGCTTGTTTGGGGTGGGGGAATATTGGCCCGAAATTGCATCAGACCATAACCTTCTCTTAGATGTTTTTGTATTTTTTTTAGTAGTGGCTTCCATTTGAATATCGGTTGGTTTTATATAACTTTTACTTGTTTTATTTTTGTTTTAAAAAAGAATGGTCCATGTATTTTTCTTGCAGGTGGCTCCAGAGGACCTTCGTTGGGAAGGTGATGATCCTGGAATTTCTCATGGTGGGCCAAGCCACAAGATAAAAAAATCTACGAGTCGTGGTGGTTTTATTTCAAGTTCTGTGAGGAGGAGGGGTTCCACTAATGGTCAATCAAAAAGAGAATTTCTTCTAACACAGAATGGTATTGCAAGGAAACTTTCAGACAACATTGAATTGCTCAACACGGAGTCCCTAGTTAAGGAGGTGTGTGAAATAGCTTGGAATCTGTTACATTTGTTATGTGTAAACATTAACTTGTTCATTTTCCATTGAAACTTTAAACAGGTGGAGAGGATTTTTGGTGTCAGTTATCCTGATCCACTTGACCTTGAGAAGGCAAAAAGGATGTTAAAAGTAAGAATCTGTATGTCATGCTGAGTGCAGGCTTAACTGTTGTTAGTTTTCTAGGATAGCTGACTTGACTGGTTTTGTGATGCAGGAGCATGAACGAGCACTTGTTGATGCAATTGCAAGGCTCGCAGATGCATCTGATGGAGAAAGTGGTAATAAATACACGTGCAATTTAGATTATCTTTACATCTTGTTGTGTATTTTGTTTCTTTGAAGGTGGCAATATCCGGTGTTTAAGCAGGTCATTTTAATGGGAGGTTAATAGTAATCATTGTTTCTTGAATTTAGGAAAAGTATAACGTTTCTTTCACTCTCTAGGTCATCTTTTTATTTACCAAATGCGGGACATAAATATATATACTCCATTCAATTGACATCCACCACTCTTCTTAAATAGACGTGAACCCTTTTTTCTGGAAAGTCATTAAGCGGGGCATTTTTATTTTTTATTTTATTTTATGGATTTCTTGAAATACAATTAAAATGTTGAGTTCAAGCATACTTGGAGTCTAAAGCAGGTGCATGGAAGGCTTTGCTTGGACTTACATTTAATTGTAAAGTAATGAAGCAGATGACAATTTGTTGACCCTCCCGGTGATTTATGCGCTGTAGTTTCATTAAAATTCTTACTCTTTTTCCTCTCAAATCAGATGGAGACCCACGATTCTTGCATGGGAAAGCAATGGAGCAGGAATGAGGTCTGATGAAACCAGTTAACAGTTGAAGATCGTAGTAAGGCCTGATAGCTCTAGAAGTGTTAATCGAGTAGCATTCAATTGCTTCAGCCCGCAACGCAAGACTACATTTTTTTCCCGCTTGAATCCATTTTTTTTGTTTGGTTGGATTTTGATCTTCTATCTAAGTGTTCTCTCCTTGATATATATAAACCCTTCATGCTTGTATCATATAACATCCATGCACTAACATTTTATGGACACTTGGAACCTTTTAATAGAAGTTAATAGCTTCAAATCTTCATCCAAAGAGCAGTGATTTCAATGTAAAACTATGCGTGGCACATGTAATCGTGCAAAGATCTATTGTTGATTCAGTGTCTGCCTTTGTAATGGCATGTGGGGTTGTTTCGTTGGGGGGCTTGATGGGTTTTAAGCTATACAATGAGGGTAGTTCTTACGTGGGGGGTTGTCTCTTGTTTTCTCGAGAAAACCCTGGAACTTGTATCCAATCCCAGCTCCCCACCGAGTTTTGATTAGTGATGCATCTGTGCTGCGTCACTGTAGCAGGTGCTGGAGGTGGAGTTTCCATTGTGGTTTCTTGGTTTGGCTGGAAGCATGGTTGTCAGATTGTGATTTTGACACGATATGGAAGGGGTTTTTAAAACTTGAATCGTAAAATTGTTTTTAAATTTTTCTGTATAAAAATCATAAAATCACAGTTAAAATTGTGTCGGTAGAAAAATTATAAGTAAAATATTTTCTAATACAATATAATATAATTATGGTCATAAAACTTCATTAGTTAAGGTTAGTACATGATTTAAAATAACTTAAAAATATATTACAAAATAATTATTTCATAGAATTTTATTCGGTAAGAACTAATGGTTTTAAAATAAATATTTTGATGACGTGTTATATAAATTAAAATCAGACTCATGACCGTTATTTTTAATATATTCATTAAAAGCATTATTATTTAAAGGATTATCAATACTAATATTGGTACCAAGACTGATATTGCTAGTAGTAGCTCCAATCCCAACAAATTGGACATGAAAATAATTTAAAAATATCAAAAAAAATTATTTTAAAGTAAAAATAAAAAAAATATTTTTTTCAAAAAATTTAAGTATAATTTTAAAATTAAAATTATTGATTATATGTATATATATATAGAGAGAGAGAGAGAGAGAGATTTTATATATATATATATATTACATGATATATATAGCGAGAAATATTATATATATATATGTGTGTGTGTGTACATATATAATCTCTTTTGGTGAAATTAGAAGTTTAACCGAGTTTGACGATCAAAATCAATTTTTCTATTTAAATTAATAAAATTTAAAGTGGAATGCCATCTTGGTGTGGTATGATGTGCATTCCTCGCTGTATTTGTCTGTCTAACGCTTTACATAAAGAGATTGATGTCAGTGGGTTTATTGAGATGATAAGAGCATCTCAATGGGAGTAATTATTTTGAAGAGTCAAATATTTAAAATGATTTTTTGAATAGTGTATATACGGCTTTTTTGTTGATGTGTGCTTTAATGGTAAAAGCCATTTTGGAGAGCCAATTTTTTTATATATTATTTTAAATATAGTGCAATTATTTTGTATGTAGTTTAATTATGCAATTAATCATACAATTAATAGGAATAGGTTATATAATTAAATAATTATTTTAAAAAACCCTTCCAACAATGTAATTATTTTTATTAATATATTTAAATAAAAAATGAATTTAAAATAAAAAACCTGCAAACTAAAAAAAATATCGCATAATTATTTTTTTATACTAACTATTATTATTTTATAATTAGTAATGATAATTAGCCAATAAAAACCCACCAAACCTGTTTAATTCCCCCTCCCTCCCCAAATCAAGTTATGTGGGTGTACTTTTTTTAATTTTTTTAACATTTGGCTTCTCTCTCAAAATATGTGGAAATTACTTTTCAACTAAAAAGAAACCATTTTGGCTAGTATGCCTCCATTAGAAAGTTGAAAAAAGATAAAAATAGCTAAAAAGACAAAAATTTAGCTTTGTCTCCTCAAATACTTGTCTCCATTGGAGATGCCCTAGGACTGATATCCGTGAAGTGATGTTTTTTCCATTGATTTTATTTTCGTATATACTGCTAATGTCACGCCATTTCCTGATTTTAACATGAGTGGGGAAAAGGGTGGTATTGAGTTTGTAATTCCTATCACACTCGAATCCATCAACAAAACAATTTCAATTCTGCTATATTTAAGGGTAATCACTGTCTTGGCTTCTGCTGATTGAGATGAATCACTTGAAATCTCAGTACAACCCAGTTTGTACTTCGATCAAAAAAAGTCTGCAGAATCACAAATCCTCCAAAAAATCCAGATGATTTCTGTTAATGTTCATTTAACAGAAGAAGAAGAAACTATCAATGGGGCGTGTCAAAGCAAAATCCAGAGGGTAAGGAAACACCGGAAGAGTACAAAAACTCCATTAATATCTATCTATCTATCTATTATAGATACCACTGTGTGATTATCTAATGAACAGGCCTTTGCAGCTGTTCCCCATAAAAATCAAGGCAATAAGAACCAGCAGTGAGAGAAGGGCCCACATCCATGTCCGCCTCCTTCTCTTACCCCTGTTGCGAAGCGCTAGAGGCATTGCTTTATACTGTGATGGTTTTTGAGGCCTCTTTGTCACAGGTTTTTCAGGCTCCTTTATTTTGACAGGAGTTTCGGAACTGGGAGAAGATTCAATCTCATCGTTATCTTTAGCATCCTCCTCTGCTGCTGCCCTCTTCCTATCCTTCTTCCTCGCCTTCTTCTCCCTTTCCTGCACCAAAAAATGGTTCACAGAACAATAATTCGCAAAAGGGATGGGGCAAAATCATAACTTATCGATGCATTTCACGTCAGAGAAATAAAAAAACTAACAAGCCAAACGTTTTTGACCAAATATGTCATGCCAGTGTAATTTACCATCTCTTTCTGCTCAGCTTCCCTCTGTTCTCTCAGTGCAGCCCTTGCTTGGGCCCTGTCTGCCATTCGTTTCTTCCTCTCCATTGCCTCTTTAGCTTTGGCCTTCTCCTCCAATCTCCGTTGCTCCTTTAACATGGCTGCTTCCTTTTCCTTTCTCAACTCCTCCGCCTTCCTCGCCGCCTCTTCTTCCGCCTTAATACGTTTATTCTCATCTTCTCTTGCCTTCCTCGCCGCCTCTTCTTCCGCCTTAATACGTTTATTCTCATCTTGTCTTGCCTTCCTCGCCGCCTCTTCTTCCGCCTTGACCCGCTTATTACCATCTCGTCTTGGCTCTTCAATCCAGTACCTTCCACCAACAGTTCGTGAACCATTCTCCCAAGCAGCAGGGTTTGCATGCCCTTTAGGTTTAGCGGTCTGGTTCTTTTGGTCCCCAAACTTTTTCATTTGGATTTGGGGTTGATTAGCATACTGACTTTGACTCTTCTTCTCAGCTTGAAATTTTGCAGGTTTGATCTTGTTGTTCTCATCATATCTCGGAAACTTGGTGATATTGAAAGCTCCTTTCCTTATCTCAGCAACAACATCTACATTCCAAGCTCCTTTACCCACCTCAGCAGAAACAATATCTATTTTCTCTTCTGGTTGAATGGAAGATGCTTTCTCTTCAGGCTCAATGGAATGGGAAACAGTTCCACTATCGCATAGCTTTGAATCTTCCACTGATAGAGAATCCTCAAATCCGACAGCTGGTTCTGCTACCATATCACCATTGATATGAGAAATCGGGAAGCTTTCACAACTGTTAACAGACGGAACCTCATGGGAGGACACTTCCATGTTGATTTCCATGGTAAGATTATGCTCAGATATCATTTGACTGGCATGAACAAAGTCATTTACAACAGCAGTTTGTGAAGCACTTTCCATGTCAAGGCCATTAGCAGCCAGCACTTCTGATTGCACAGTATCCTTAAGAATGCGATTTGTTGCGTCTCCTAATGTACCATTTTCACTAACAATTGGTAAATTCTTACCAGTTTCGGCATCAGAAGTTGCTCCGAGCTCAACATTTTCAGAATTGGTCTCAGACATATCTTTTTTGGCATCAACCAGGCTATCAACAACCTGAGTTTCTGCAAGAGAATCTTGAGCATGACCAGCAGATAACCCATCTCTCTTTCCGATAGACAAAAGACTTTCATCAGATTCTGCTTCCGGTATTTCATCAGCCACTAATGGAGCTGTTTCCAAATTCTGCTCGAGAGAATCCCCAGATGCCTCACCAGAATCTTTCAGGGGAACATCATTGATCAATTCAGACGGTTCCTTCTCCTGGTTCAAATCCAAATTATTATGAACAATGGGCGGAAAAAATTTGTTTCCTTCTAATTGGATGGCTGAGTCCACTTTGCTTTTCTCCTCTAACCCTACTTTCTCAGCATCAATGCTAGATGGATTTGGTTTGAATTCCATCGGTTTATTCTCCCGATACAAATCCAAACTACCATTGCTAGCTACAGTCTGAGAATCTTTCGAACCGAACATGCTACCCTCAATCTTCTCGGATTCTGCAGCAACATCCACACTAGTACTTAGCTCAGATTCAGCAACATCCACACTACTTTTTAGCCCAGATTCAGCAACATCCACTCTAGTACTTAGCCCAGATTCAGCAACTTCAGCAACATCCACACTAGTTTTTAGCCAGATTCAGCAACTTCAGCAACATCCACTCTAGTTTTTACCCCAGATTCAGCAACATCCACACTAGTACTTAGCTCAGATTCAGCAACATCCACACTACTTTTTAGCCCAGATTCAGCAACATCCACTCTAGTACTTAGCCCAGATTCAGCAACATCCACTCTAGTTTTTACCCCAGATTCAGCAACATCCACTCTAATTTTTAGCCCAGATTCAGCAACATCCACGCCAGTGTCTTGGTATTCCAGAGTTTCTGCCACTTTTGAGCCAAAAAGTTAAAGTAAAGAACAGCAATTAGTTCAAAAGCTATAAACAAACCATCACTTGAGAAGAAAAAATGTATTATAGAGTTCATCTCTTCCTAAACTTAGAAGAAGTGGTGCCATAAACTCGAAAAGTTAAAACAAAACAGAAATTTATTTCTTATTTTCTTCATTGCTGTTATCATCTTACCTGCATTTGAGAGATAATCGTGATTAATTAACTCCTGTTTTTTCCCTTCTACATCTCGGTCTTGCAAGATTTCCACCAGCTTTTCTTCCCTCTCCTCCTCAAGTTCATCGTGATTAATTAACTCCTGTTTATTCCCTTCTAGATCTCGATCTTCCAAGATTTCCACCAGCTTTTCTTCCCTCTCCTCCTCAACAGCCTGTTTAAAATACAAATAGTTAGTATAATAAAAGCATATAAATTAGCAATAATATTGTAGATTTATCAGCGCACGGAAACAGAGAACAAATAAAAAGTTCACCCCTCATTACTCAGTCCAGTAGCTCAACCACATACACAAAAGAAAACCCTCCTAGAATAATGCTACCCTGCATTGAGACGATGCCGAAAAACAGCTCGGAGGCACTTTCTCGCCCACAGAATCTAAAATAATAAAAAAAAAAACAAGAAGAAAATCCAGAATCCTGGATTACATCTCCCCCGATTCCGAGCAAAGAAAGAAAACTGGCTCGCCTTAACAGCTGTTTGATGCTCCAAGTACGTATCTTTTTGCAAGCAATTCTACTTGATTTACATGTTTGATATTCATTCAAAGTATCCAACTCTTTTTCCAAACAATTCTACTAGCAAACACATTGCATTCAAGAAACCATTAATATTGCAATTAATGAATATAAAATACGAATAAAGAAAGAAAAAGTAAAAGAAGTAGAAAAACCCTTGCCTGAATATCTTCTTGATCATCACAGACACCGGTTTCGGACTCGGATTCCACCCCGTCACCCTTCAATTCTCCATCCTGATCAGCTCTAGCATTGACAGGACCGTCGTCACTCTTGTCACCATTACAATGAACACCAGTATCCTTCTGACAAGCTGCTTCAGCCTCGCACAATCCACATATCGCATTAAAATCAGCTGACATTGCACCCTCTACGTCAAAACTAAATCAACTACGCGGAAAAAAGAAATCTGGCAGGTGAAGTTATGTGGGTTTGGAGAAGAGAAGATGAAATTGTTGAGTGTTGGGAAACAAGTGAAGAAATCGATACAAAATTCAAGAATAAATAGGAAAGGACTATCCCTAAGATGAATCAACAACAAAAGCTAGCTAGGAAGCAGAGAATGAGAGGTATACTACTAGTCTAACTCTCTCTTATATTTGAAACTCTCCTCTTCTTCTTCTTTTTAATAATCATCATTATCCCTATCTATTTCATCATAATTATCTAACACTCTATCGGATCACTAATTTAACATTTGAAAAAATAGCTGTCATCATTGTTAATTTGTTATAGTGGATTTAAAAAAAAAATCCTATCTTATAATTGATACCATCATTGCTACATCATCTTTAACAGGCGAGCCTCACTACATTCATTTTAAATTTTATATAAATTTATTTATTTATTTACATAAATTAATAACATTTAGAAAAGTTTCGCACAGCTCTTCGGCTTGATTGGAAAAAGATTTAGGTAATAATTAACTATTAGTACTGCTATTAAATCTCGCTTATTTAATCAACTTCACACTTCTTGATCTAATTATTTATTTAATTTAAAATTAAATTAAACTGTGTAAAAGTTATTTTAATAAGTATTGTTCGAGATAATAAATGCACTGATAGCTTTTGGTATGAGCCCGGCAAAAAAAGAAATCTAAATTTCCCCATCAGACACTTGTGGCAATTATGAGCTTCATAAGACCACAATGCTATAAAATTTGTGTGGTCTAGGGTTTCCCCATACGCAAACTATAGACATTGCATTTCATTTTCTCTTAAATGCGGGTGATCATTGTTGTCGACAGCCTATTTTACAGCCACCTTAACTTTGAATCTAATCTCGGATGACACTATGACGGCTTGGTAATGATTTTTAGGGTGCTATTAAGTGATCTTACATTCCCTTTCATCCTCGTGCATGTATCAGGTTTTGTGATGGAGAAGCCATTGATGCCCATTACCAGAACAAGAACCCAAAATGCACGGGGACGGTTCTGTGGAAGAATAAAACAGGGAAGAAAGCATACAAGAAACGACATCGCATGACGTTCATTACGCAAGCACATGGCATGGCACCACAACCGGCTGATATCTACCAAAATTGAATATGATATTTCTGGTGTTGAAAAGAACTGGGCCTGAGCAGGAATATTTACGTAAGAGCACTCTTTTTTTGTGCACCCACGCCATCATAGACGAACATAACATGCTGGTGATGAGAAGTTGAAGAAAATCGATAGCCTTTTATGGCGGAATTAATGGCAGTAGCGTGCTGTGACACCTAACCCTTCTTGTTTTTTTTCTCTCGAGGTAGAGGGATGGAAGTAAAACAATAGCGTAGTGGGGGGCTCAATGGGCTTCCATTTCTTACAAAGTACGAAAACAATTTCGAGAAATGGTAATATATATTTAATTTTGATGTTTCAAAAGTTGGCTATAAATATCATCGGGCGGTGAAATTAAAAACCCTTCAACAGCAATCTCACCTAGGTTTTCTTGGACATTACAATCTCTTGAGATATAGGTTTAAGCTCGTGATTTTTTTTAGATTGTTTTTTATCTGTTTTCTAGGTTATTTTAAGTCATATACGGGTTTATCAAGAAATATAGTGTTATCCAAGAGTGATCAGGCGTTCGAACCTCGTTATATGGTATTCGATTATCTTGAGAAGACTGTTACGCTTTCAGATCCACTCCTTGTAACGTGAATTAGTTTAGACTAGCATTTAGGACACCAAGTGGTTTATACCAAAAAAAATATATATTATTTTGTTTTAGAAATAAGTTTCTATGTATAATTAATTTTGACATTAAATATGGTTTTGAGCTCATTTTTTCTCAATTTATTGACATAAATGGTGCTTGATTTGTGGTTAAAAAAATAATATAAAAGAAATGTTTTAAAAACCTATATATTTAAAATTTTAAATTGATAAAAAAAAATCCAACCCTAAGAAAGGGTTGGTAAGATAGGGAGGCGGAGGGAGTTTAAAGGGTGTCAGGGGAAATCAGAGAAAGATCCCCACCACTTGCCCATGTGAGATCACGTCATCATCATTGCTGGTTTGGTGTCACCACGCAACTCCAGCTCTCACAGTAGTCTGTCTGTACTCATAGCGTGGAAGAAAGAGACATCATGGGCTCCATGAAGGCAGTCGGAGCATGACAACAACATGAAATTCACGAACCATATCTTCGTACCTTTGACTTCTCAACTTAAACTACTCTCTGTCGACAGCATCCGAATGAGCTATTATTATATTTATTCTTCTTTTCAAACAATTTTAATATGAAAAATATTTTCTTGATAAAATGATTTATTTAATTTTAAATTAAATATTTTTAAGTTATTTTTATGTATTGATATCAAAAATATTTTTTAGATTAAATAAAAAATAATTTTAAAAATAATTTCATAATACTATCAAACAATCACTGAAACTAAAACCGATGGAATCAGTTTCATTTTCCATGAAATCAGTGAAACAACTTCATTTTTCAAAATATTTTTGAAAAATCAGATAAAAAATATTTTTAAAAAGAAAGTGACGATCCCAGCGAAGCCATGGAAGGTTTTGAAAAGAAAATGTTTCTGTAGCAGGTGTGCCTGGATCAGAAGTTATTGCAGGTGCACGGGAATTGTTGGGACCAAGCGGAAGCCATGGAAGGTTTTTCAGCCCATGCCCACTGTGCACAATTTGCAGCCCGTATCAGATTTTGGTCAGCCTTTGATTTTCCTCAAGTGCCATCTTAACTTATCATACACTAGTTAAATTATTCGCCCTATATATATGTCGAGAAAATAATTTTTATAATTAATAGATTTTTCTAGTTTAAAAATAAAATATAATATTTATACATGTAATGTTTGATATAATAAAATACATTAATACACTCTATTATATCAACAATAATATTAAAAGCTTGACATCTAAAAATATCATTATTATTCTTACTAAAACAATAAAAATTATTAAATTACTTCGAGGAGAGAAGATCAAAAATATTAACAAAGGAGGAAGCAAGAAAAAAAACTAAAATTATTATTATTATTATTATTATTGTTGTTGTTGTTGTTGTTATTATTATTGCGTGAATAATGGGAAAATAAATTCAATAAAAGAAAAAAAAATCCTGAAAAAATTAATAAAAGAGCAAACAAAAAATGATAAAAAAAATTAGCTAAAAGAACCATTTGACGTGAAAATAATTAAAAAAAACTAACAAAAAAACTAAAAGAAAGAACAACGAAAAGAATATCAATTTTCAAATGACCGTAGACACAAACTAAAATTCAATGACAATTTTTTTGAAAAAAATTTTATCTCAACAAAAGAGAAAATAATAAAAATTAAAAACAAAAATTAAGAGAACATATATATATAAAAATATATAAACTAAGAGAACATATATATAAACATTGACAAAAATAGAGTTTGTTTAAGAAATATAAAAAAATAAAGGATTTAAAATAAAAACTTACAAATATAAGGGTTGAAATAAAAATCATATATATTATCAATTTAAATCAAAGGACAATTGAACAAATCAAATATTTTGTACCAAAAATATTAAGGGATTTCAAAGCAATTCATAAATTAAAAGAATAAGGATAAAAATGAAAATACAATATATAATTAATTTTCAATTGAATGACATAATTGAAACAAATCACAACTTAAATAATAGAAATAAGGACCACATGACACAATTAAAAGAGAAGGGGTCGAAATAAGAAGAAAAAAAACATAAAGTTAGGGGGTGACATGAAGTTTAGGTAGCAGGAGAGAGAAAATAACAAAAAAAAGATTGAACCGCCCACTAGCTCTTCCTCGTCCACCTTGAAAGGCCACACACCTCTAGATGCCAAAGAGAACACAATAAGACATCAGTGGAGATGTTCGGAGGGCATTTTACACCACCGTCAGAGATTGCACGCGCCTCTTGAAGAGGATGTGAGGGCAAATATTGTTGGGTGAGTGTGTAACATGCGTCGACGGTAATACGAGAAAAATAATAAAATAATATGATCTTACTTGGCTACCCCCTGCATCCATTTCATCAATTTTGTTTATTGGGGGGTATATCTATATTTATCCATTTAAAAAATGTGAAATTTCGATAGCACCCCTCCTGGTCAAAGTTGATTTTTGTCTTTTTCGAGGGACAAAATAGTTATTTTACTGTGTAAAGAAATATAAAATAATAAAAAAATCAGTGACCCAAACCGGATCAAAAATATACAATTACTGTGGAATCCCTCTAGACATCACCGTTTTTTGTCTTTTTCGTGAGACAAAGTGGTTATTTTACTGTGCAAAAACAAAAAATATCAGTAAACCGATGAGTCGAATAAAAAACAGAGCAATACTGTTGTAATCTAGAGTAATTTGTCTCACAAACTACAATAAATGAACCATATTCTCTTTTAGCAAATAGTATAATTTGTACTGCTATCCTACAACACAGTTGCATTTTTACCATTTTTTTCTATTGCAATGTGCAACAAGATGTTAGGCCTTGAAAAAATTAAATTTGTTTTCTTTTTGGAAAAACAAAATAAAAGAGGAGATTCACTTTTTCCAAATCTTTTAGATGTAATTATTGTTTTTTTAAGAATATGGTAGAAATTATTTTCAAAATATTTTTTATTTAAAAATATATCAAAATAATTTTATTTATTTTTAAAAAACTATTTTAACCTCAACACATGAAAAAAATCTAAAAACACCATTTTTTTTAATTTAAAATAAAAAATTATTTTTTTCAAAAGAATTTTTAAAATAAAATATCAAACATGGTTAGTGGCTATTTGGGAGTATAGTAGTGATTGCTTTTAAAAGTGTTTTTCGTTCACAAATTTATCAAAATAACATTTTAGTATTTTTTAAAATTATTTTTAATATTAGCACATAAAAATAATTTCAAAACATGAACAAAAATTAATTTAAAATATAAAAAATAAAAATAAAAAACATTTTTAAAATGTTTAAGTGCCAAACACTAAATGACATTAATAATCAACCATATCCGGGACCCAGGAACCAAAAGAGTGTGTTTTTTTTAATGAATTGAACACCAAATAAGGAGGCAGTTATCCTATCAAGCATAAATAATATTTTTCTAAGTGATTTTTATTTTTATTAATATTTAAATCAACAAATCAAAATTAAAAAATAGTAATTTAAATATAAAAAAATTAAAAATACTTAAAAACACAGATGACTCAACATCGTGAGGCATCTATTAAAAATTTAAAACAAAGGACGCACGACTCCTATCTTTATATTTGGGCAAGGCAAGACAATTAGCTGTAAGATGTTGATTTTGAAAGAAAGTAAATCCAAATGTTGAAAGCGCCAACCAATCAAGGGATTGATACGAATAAATCTTCTACTTGAATTCTGCTATAAACAGAAAAAAATCAAAACTTACCATTAATTTCGAATTCCTTGTTTAAAACACTAATAACCCGATTGATTTTAGTTAATTTACATCATATCTTACCTGCCTAAACCAAACCAAACCAAACAACCGCAATCCAAAAAAAACATGGTTCATCAAACCGAAACATCACGTATTTCGAAACCAGAACGTTCTGTTTCAATTGAAAAATCGGAATGATGACGGAATGATATTGACGAAAAAACGGAATGATGACGGAACGGTATTGATAACTATACATAAAACGCTAAACAAATCTGACAAAATTTGATATAAAAAACTTACTATTCTAAGCACCAAATTATAATCGTCAAGTAATTTCAAGGACCAGTTTCCACTGGTAGCTGTTCCCTTCGATGCCTTCTTCGACTGACGTCTCCTTCCATTGATTTCTTCCTCTCACTGCTTCTGCTCCTTCTTTCTACTCAGGGCTTTTGATTCCATTGCTCTCATATTTTCCAGGTTTCAAATCCCCAGATAATAATTTCATTTCTTCACTCAATTCCTCTACTGCTTTCTTCAAATGCCCATTCTCACTCTGCAAAACCTCTAATTGCCTTTTCACACCCAAACACGCCTCTGCCACCTCAGCATTCCCCAAATCCATCCCTGCCTTCTCTGCCGTCCCCTCTTTCTTGCTCCTCTCATCTCTGCCATCCCCTTGTTCAATTCCAATCTTGTTCATCACAAAAAACGGTATCTTCCTAAAGTTAATACCAGTCGTTGATGCACCACCACCACCACCACTCTTGATATCAGCCGGGACCCGAACTCCCCACCGGAAGCTCACCACTGCCTTGCTCCTCACTGGAAGCCTCGTCTTCGCCGCAATCTCCACACCAGAAAACACTCCCGCAACCGCACTCGCCGTCACCGGCGGCAAAACCGTAATCCTCTTCCCACAAAACACGCCATTAACCACGCCCAGAGTCGGAGTCGCAGCCTCAATCGATCCGTCATCATCATCAGACGAAGCGCCACCGTTCTGAATCGACCCCATCAGGTGACTCACGTGAGTTGACGATTGCGACTTCTTAATCGAAAAATCCCCAAACTGAGGCTTGAAGTGAAGCATAAAGCTAGGTTTTAAATTACTATTACCTTTACTCAATAAATTGAACTCCGCACTCATAATCATGGAGCTAGAAACCGGAGAGCCGAAGTGACCGGTACCGGTTTTGATAACGAGGGAGAAGGGGTTCCACGTGTCATTAGGACGGTAAGAGATTTTGACGGAGGGTCCAGATTGGAAGAAAGTAGAGAGATTCAAAGAAAGTTCTTTGGATTCTCCAGATATAATTCCTGATTGAAACGGTAAACCTAAGATGTTAAGCGGAACTTTGGCTCTAAATAATGGGTTTCGCTCTTCCCGGAATTTTAGTGAGGCTTTCATTTCTTGTTTCTCGAGCTCAAGGTTTAATAGTGATTTATCAATGATTAAAGAAGATTGGGTGATTTATATAGTGAAGTGATTGTAAAAGGGGTCCAGTTTTTTGGGTTTTGATTTGATTTGGAAGGGTTTTGAGATTTTTGCTTGCTGGATTGGAGAAACTTCGAATGAAGTTTACGGGGGTGTTCATAAGGAGGTTGCGGCTACATTTGGGAGCTCCTGTTTTGCCGTTTAAAAGGATTATTAATTTTGGAAAAAAAGGAAATATTTTTAATTTTTGGAAATTCGGAGAAATTTTGTTTATGTTATTGACCGGACGTTTAGGTTTTTGTCTCTACTGAAAGACTCGATTAAACATAGCCAGACCTTCCAGGTGGATTCTTTTTAATTAGTTTTGATATTGTTACAATCAAATAACATGTCTAAATTACTTCACATATAAATCGTTATTTTTAGGTTACACTTTAATATATCTGTTTTTTTAAATAATTGTTTAAAATAACATTGTATCTTGGTGCACAAATCTCATTATTATCTACATATGCCCACGGGATGCGCTAGGTTTTTTTTTTATCTATATAGAAATTTAATTGATTTTATATGTGTTGTATGTTGTTATTTTAAAATTAATTAGCAAAATTATAAAAATATTTCAGAACTGTTTTTAAACATTTCATGTATTGATACTAAAAGTAATTTAAAAAAAAATAAAACAATATTATTTTAATATATTTATAAATAAAAAATATTTTTAAAATTAACTAGCCATATTTTCATATAATCACTTATTAGATTATCTTGCATGCACAACTTTCGTTACCGGGCCGGATTAGAAGATATTTTCTCGATGGTACCGGGTTGAGTATGTGACCTCGTGAGTCTATGACTACCAACACCATTTTTAGGCAAGTAAAGTGCATTCATGTTAGGCTAGTTTGGTCAGCACATGAAATATGATAAGAGCTTTAAGAAGATAAGATGACAAGTACTCGAGCTTATCTTTAAACTATTAATCACCAATTATGAAAAAGCTCTATTAAGATGAAGGACACAAAATTTATCTCTAAGAATACAAATGATTAATCTTATCCTATTCATAGCCGTAGTATAAGATTTTAATTCCATTTCACACACCAACATGCTTTTAATAAGAAATACATGTTTCATTACTAGCGGGGTCGTGGCTCGGTGGTTGTTGGAGGCACTCTCCTTTATGCGAACATGGTTCGAGTTCTAGTGGGAGTGGGGCTGGAGGATTCCTCATTTCATGTTTTCCTGGGTCCATCCCTGCGCAGTACACCTGTCACTCTCGAGGTGCCTTACTTGCTCACCGAACTTGCAGGATGTTCAGTGGGGCTGAGAAATAGTAGAGGTGCGCGTAAGCTGGCCCGGACACCCCGGTCATAAAAAAAGAAGAAATACACGTTTCATTTAAGTAAAAAAATAATATGGGATATTCATAAAAGAAATACTTTTTTTCAATTGAATTTAAATGATTAGAATTTCTGTGAATGCTTATTTTAACCACCTTAAGTTTTGAAAACCCATTTTGAAGACAAAATCAAAGAATATTATAATATAAAATTATATATCTTGTATTTCAATAGACTAAGACACTTTTATAAAATGCCTCCTATAAAATAAAATAAAATAAATTTTGACTCTCGGTTTTTAAAATCTAAATTAGTGCATGTTTCCCAGGCAAAACTTGAAACAGTTTCATAGGAAAAAAGCATAATATTCGTTAGTCTCACGGGCCGAGAAATGAAGTCTTAAGGGCCCAAATCCATCATTAAAGACCCATCTTCTTTTTGCAAAAGGCCCAGTTTTAGAATCACTTCTGCGACCGTTTATTTCCGTTCGTGGACTCCAAAAGTCTCACGTGTCCCGTTCCTTATCGAGGACGCTTCTCCATCGGTAAAAGAAAAAGAATTCCTAATTATTAAGAAACCGCGCACAGCATGAAAAGGTGAGCGAAAGAAAATAGACACTTGAAATTCCTCCCCAAACAATTTAAATCTGTTTCCGTTTTAATTTCAAGCCCTAACGATTCCCTATTCTCTCTCTAACAAAAACCCACCTCCATGACCCGGCCTGTCAAACGCGAACCCCACATTACTCCACATCCCGCTGCGGGTGGTAGTACTAGCAGCAGCAGCAGACTCATTAATGGGGGAGCCGAAACGAGCGATATGGACAGTCGAGAGGCCACTGAACGGAGACTTCTCCGTTCACTTTACCGTGACGTGAAGAGAATCATAACTGGTACTTTTTGTTTTAATTTTCGTAGTTTCTTTTCCAGTCCTCTGTCTTCATTGTTTATAAGTTTTCCTTTTTATTTGGCTTTCTTCACAGTTTGACACCTGAGTGATGCATTTTTGTTGAAAAAATTGAGCAGATGAAAGGGAGGAAGTTGAAAGGGTTGATTCTGATAAGTTCAATTCCATTATTAATCAAGTGGAGGACTTGCACAAATCGGGTATTCACTACTAAATTTCACTAATCATCACTATTCTTTTTTTAACTGATAATTAAGGCTCAAATTCATGTTCCTGGTTTAGAATTTCATCGTTCGAACACTAATTGCTTTGAGTATTTGTTTTCTTCTAATGCGACTTTTTTAGAGCTTTAATTCTTCCCGAAATTACTTACTTTAAACTGTCGCATTGAATGAGTGCTTCCCATAATTCGAACACTTTAAATTGCTCTGGAAGTGGTTTTGGAAGAGTGTTTTGGTGATATTGCTGCTAAATTATGGTTATAGTAAGAATGGTCATCTATGATTTTCTTAATTGTTCTTGGTTTTGCAATTTATGTGATCTTCAGTGCAGAAACCTAGAGAACAAGTTGCTGATGCAGAGGCTTTATTGGATATAACAAACTCTTTGGTAGCCTTGGTTAAGGCCCAGGAAATGATGGAATAACACCTTCAGATTTTGTCAATGGTCTCCTTAGAGATTTTGGCCGACAAGATGGGCCTAGCACTAGTGATGAAAGTAGCAGAAACTTGGTTGCTTGGAAAGATATTGGACTCGCTGTCTCTCATGTTTTCAGTGGTTGCCCTGGATGCCATACCATGTAATAGCAGCACAATGTTGTCCTTTTCAGGACATCCTTTTGTTTTGGAAAATTTTGAAATGAATATTTTTTCATCTTTTTTTCCCCCTGTTTAGGGTTGGGCCAATGGATACTGAGTTAAAGCAACGGAAGGCTGTTGTTGGTAGAAGACGTACAAGACCAACTGGAAGTGTTCAACCAGAAGAGGTCAGGGTAATTTATATGCATGTGCAATTGGTTTCTGTTTTGTGAAAAAGTAGATCGAGTTGGAGTGGCAATTGCCAAGCTCGATCGCTAAATGCTTAACGTAGGAATGGGAATAACTATTCTTCTGTTACTTTATCTAGTTTATTTAACTTCAAATTCTGTTTAATTATTCAATTGAGACCTCAAATTGCTCATTCTTCAATTTTTCCAGCATTATTATATGTATATCTGAATCCCTTGTCTGGAATCCAGGGTACCAAGCTTTCCTGTTACTTTGTGCAGGTCAATGACAGTGGTGGAAAGGAGAGAACAGATACTGACCAAAATATGGCAACTATGTTTAGTATTTTAAAAAATAAAAGAAGTGTCAAGCTTGAAAATTTGGTTTTGAATAGAAAATCTTTTACACAGACAGTGGAGAATCTGTTTGCTTTGTCATTTCTAGTTAAAGATGGGCGGGCTGAAATAAAAGTGAACGAGAATGGCTGGCATCTTGTTTGTAAGAAATTTATAAATGCCTTCATTCTAAAATGCCTTCTCCCCACTTTTTTCCTTATTGTCTAAGAATCCCCTACATTTTCAGCTCCAAGGAATGCTCCTGATGCTGGTAAAGTAGTATCAGGGGAGGTAGTGTACCGGCACTTTGTCTTCAGATTTGACTTCAAGGATTGGAAGGTACCTGGATCCTAGTTTGACGAATTAGATTTATATTTATTGATGATAAGTTTCTGCAGAATTTTTCTTTTATATATTAATGCTGACCATTTCGAGGATTTTTAGCCTAAGTTGGGTTCTGTAGCAGCATAATGGAATAGTAGCACAAGTACGGAAGTGCAGAATAACTATCCTAATGATTCTAGAGTAGTTATTTGAAGATTAGATTGTTGCAGTTGATGGTCTAAGTTAAACTTGTTATTGTGGTTAAGGTTGTCAATACCGTTCCGGTTTTTCTATTGGTACGGAACGTTTCAGTTTCAGAGCATTTCGGTTTGTCGTTTCGGGGTTGTACAGTTCATATATAATTAATTATATATATATATATATGAAAAAAAATTAAAATATTAATTTAACAAGCATAACTAAATTTAAAATAAATAAACTTTAAATTATATAATATAAACACAAAGTCAAACAAATATAATCTCAAAATTAGAAACACAATCACAAGTTAATCAAAATAAGGAGGATTTTAAGGCCGGAACGGTACCGAGACGTTTCGGCCGGTATTTCCAAAACGGGTTGGAATTAAAACCGAGACGAAAACGACGTTGTTTTGTCTCGGTTTTTTTAATGGCACTGATGTTCGCCGGAACGGAACAATATTGACAACCCAGATAGTGGCAGCAAGTCCAAATAATTGAGTGTTAAGCTTTGTGTACACACTGCACTTGCCTCATATTCCTCCCACAAGAAACCAGGTGCTCAATAGATACATTTACCTAGTTTAATTCTTATATGCTATACCATTATTGCCTCTGAAGTTTGTTGCTTTTTGTGATAATGTATTTAGAAAATAAACAATCTTTATAGATGGTCTGGTTTTCTGACATGTGCCGATGCAAAATTGTGCAGTTGATGATATCTGCTGCTGAAGCAGGGGAGGAGCTAATGCCAAATAGGAATCAAATAAACATGCCAAGTGATAGCCTAGCAGATCCGGTACCTGTAGAATCTCAAGCAGGAGGACCTACCACTCCCATTCGGAAGCTCTCCAGGAACCGTGGTTTGGTCTTACAAGAGAAGACAATTGTGGAAGACCCAGCTCCCGAGAACGATAATATCCAACTAAGAATACCCGCTATTCGGAAAGGGAAGAGAAAAATGAGGTGAGAATGCAAGGATGCGAGGGGATTCAGGCAGAAGATAGTGGGACAGTCATACAGTCGTGTACATGCATAGTATTTTAGCATTCAGGCCGCCATATTAATTGTGGCCTTTTTCTGTGTTTCCTGGGGATTCTCTTTTGGTGGAAATTTGAGAAGCAAATTAGCAGCTCCCTTATCTTTGTTTTCTCATCCTCTCCCTGGTTTAGGTTGTTTTTGGATAGCTTGTATATTTTGATTTGTACTCTTGCTTAAAGCAGGCGACAGCACCATCTTGATATTGCGTTTCAAAATGTTTTATTTTTAAAACTATGGAATGTCATTAGGAAAAACAAGTTCCAATTGTATAGGTAAAGACAACACCAACGATTTATTTTTTGCAGAATACAAAATTTTCAGCTGGTCCAATTGACAATGTTGTTGGAATTTCAACCTCGAGCTCTAGTTATCCTTCGGAATGTCAAGATCCACAAATATTGGGCTGTCAACTCCCACTCCCATGGCATTTAAACCATTGTCAACATAAACAACTGCTCCAGTGATAGCCGAGGCCAAGGGTGAAGCCAGGAAGGCAGCCGTATTCCCCACCTCCTCTGTAACATTAGATTTCAAGCTTAGGAAGGAAGAACAAAACATGTAATTAAAGGGCAACATTTAGCTCAGCTGTGTGCGCTATCACGAAACAGGTAAAAGAAATGTCATAGCAGGGGAAAGCCAAACTCTTCAATGTAGTTTACATAATTGTTCTTTTGGTTTCTTTTTATATAACAGTACAATCAAATGCAGACCAATTTTGTATAGTTCATAGCTTACCTGCAGATAGTTCCTTCTGTAGGGGGGCATTAGCCAATGAGTAATCGATCATCATATCGATAAATCCAATTGCTTTCGCAGCACGACTTCTCAAGGGGCCTAACAAATATTTGAGAGAACAAACGTGTGAGACACATGCACTCACAACCCTGCGTATGCAGGGTAATTTAGCATGCTTAACATTTGACCCAGCAATCCAGAGAAGAAGAAGGGATACATTTGAAGTCGAAGACATTAATGCGCAAAGGGATGTAAGTCCATTAACACAGAAAGATGGTTTAGAGTTTGGAATCCCTTTTGACTTCCACTATATTGCATTTTTGCCTTGGAATTTAGAGTGAATTCATATAAGTCTTAAGGAATCAAAACTCCATCACAACCTAATGTTATAATCGTCGTAGGAAATGAAAAAAATAAAATAAAATCTGAGCCACCAGCTCTATTGGCGCTCATGCTTCAGAAGATTGCGTTTGAATTTCATGCACCTAGAGAAGAGCAACGATGCTAATGTTCAAACTTGAAGAATTATAGATGGATCTAATGTAAGAAAAGAGCATCAGACCCCATTCTCAACAAGAGGACGGATTGGTCTACCGATGAAAGTATCTCAACTTCAGCAACAGATCTTCTTAAGAATTATGAAATTGCAATGATCTTTGGATTGCACTAGTGCAATAAATGACTGCAGTTTCTTTCATGCTCGAAATTTAGCTTATTAGGAATAGCCAGTATACCTGCAGATATAGTGTTGACTCTGATTTTGTGTTTTCTTCCAGCTTCAAAAGCCAGCACCTGAATCAAGCATGGAAACATTGGAAAACTCGAAATGAATGCTAGAAAATGAAAAGCTAAAGAATAGAGATATAGAAGAAAAGGGAGAGAAATAAGAAACTCACTCGTGTATCACTCTCGAGAGCAGCCTTTGCTGAGCTCATACCTCCACCATATCTGCATAGATAACAATTTATAATGATGTTTTTGAAAGGGAGAAAAAAAGGCATGGTGACTTCTAGAAACAATCAAAAAGCATGTGAATACCCTGGAATGATCCTTTCAGAAGCAATGTAGGTAAGAGAAATTGAAGCGCCACCTGCAGTATCAACATTCAAATTTAATTTCCAGGATAATCACTGGTGATGCCCAGGAAAGAAAATAGGATGATAATTATACCTGGATTCATTATTGAAACAAATTCTTTCAGTAACGAAACAAAGGAATAGCTCGATGCTGAGATGGCAGCGAGATATCCATTCCTGGATGTCTCTAGGAGAGGTTTGGTAACCTGTGAAGTTAAGTGATTCAGTGACACAAGAATCTTGAAAGAAGCACAAGAGGAAAAATGAATATCACAGGACCTCAGGCCCATTAGCAAGTGAATGCACAAGGATGTCAATGCTTCCAAAATCCTGCTTCACCGACTCAACAAGCTCCTACAAGAAATATTACTCATTATAATCTGGTTTAGTATTTGAACTCAATAGATTGGAAAAACTAAGCACATCCTAATCACCTACTCAGAAAATGCAATTTCCACATGTCTTGACCATCTTATATGTGGATGGCAATTCATAAACAAATACACTGATTCAAAGAATGTTTTATTACACTTCACAGGCAAATAACTTAGAAATTATAAACTCATGACATCTCATTTTCGGACTTCTCCACCGATCATCAACCAACCAACTAATGAATGAAACAGATGGGTGAGTAGATATCTCATCAAGCATGATTAGAAATAAGACAAATATGATACCTTAACAGTCCATTTTGAGGACCCTGCATAACGTTTGTTTGATTTTACCTGCACAAACCCACTAATAAGAAATACAAACAAAAATAAAATATTATACATATCATCTAAGAAAATTGATGAAATGCTATCATTACATCCTCGGGAACATCATCTGGACTATCATAAACTGCATCCATTGGGTACACTTTAGTAATTTCCATTAGAGAACCATCTGGCAATCTGAAAAATCAAATTGCAATAACAAGCAGCAGTAAGCCAGAAATTGATCATTAAACATTGAGTCATCTTCACACATTACAAGAAATATTATATCTTCTCTTACACGCGTGATTCATCAAATTTCCCACGCCGTAGACTGCTTTCAAATATGTTCAATGCCTGCAGAAAGAAAAAAATAGTTTTTGTCAGACACTTCAGAACTTGAGAATTACTAAGGCCACAAGGGAATCAAGTTGTATCGATTTACATACAGGCACCCATGTACCAACAATAATCTCAGCACCTGCAGCAGCAAGGGACTTCGCTATTGCCCAGCCATATCCATTGTCATCAGCTACACCAGCAATAAATGCTCTCTTACCTGGAGACAATGGTCCCATAGTTAGAGATGTAAGAGATGTTATATTATTTAGCGGTGATCATTTCAGATGACCACAGAGAAACATGTGGCCAGGAATAGCAGCATATCTGGAATTGAGATTTTCTAATGAAATAGCAAATTCAGGGGCAACATGAGAAAGCCTCCAAGTCAAACCTAAGCACTTGCAAACTTGTTGATGAACAAAGTAGACAGCTAGGACCAATTGTCAAGCCATTTTTACGAATATCTTGCATTGTTTAATTTGAACAAAGTATGAAAAATATCGAAGGATACTTGAAGCAGCTATCGTAATTGTGAAAAACATGTAAAGATGTGAATGGATTTTGAAAGGCTGAAAGCTATCAAAGGATACTTAGAGCAACTATTGTAATTGTGTAAAACAGGCAAGGATGTGAATGAATTTTGAAGTCAGCCTTAGAAACAATAGGAAATAAAGAGATGCCTGACCTCTTAAATCAACAGGCAATCCTGGCAGAGGCTTGTTCTCATTCTCAGAAGACATTGCTCTGGTAACAACCTTCTTGAATTTTATTGGTGCTGAGAAAATGCTCCTGAAACTTGATGAGATGTGAGAGGAGCTTGTAAGCCTATTCCAAGACGCCTCTTTAGATTCAGTACTGAAACTTGCCGTGCTTGACATAAATACTTTACGAGAAGAAGATATACAAGGTTTGATCATTGCCATGTTTGAGGCAGGAGTTGCAGCCGTAGTCATTTTGTAAAGTCAAATCACCAAATATAAAAACAATTCTGCAAGATTAAAAAGAAAATATATAATCAAAGCAGAAACATGGTGAGGCCATAATCGAAACATAAATCTGGTTCATGTAGCTCCCAAAAGTAAATCTAACTAAGGAGAGAAACTAAGAAGATGAAATATTTTACAATATCCAATGAAATCCACAATAACTATAACGAGTTCTTCCAAGAAAATCAAAATTACCAAAAGAAATCAAAATCTACCTTGTTCAGAACTGAAAGATATAAAATGACACTACAACATTTTACCACTAATTTATGGCCCTAAACATTACTCCGGTGCTGGTTTTAAAAACAAACAATTCTCAGCCAAAATATAGAGTTATTCCACAGGCACAAAACATAGTATCAATTAGAAGTCCTGGAAACATTTTCACGCAACAAGTTCAATTATTATTATTTTTTTGCCACGAACTCAAAACATATCAGGACCACTCTCAATTCCACTACACAGAACAGTTTACATGGAAGACATTTATGTACAAACCATGTGAGGCGTAGTTGACGATGCAAAGAAAACATAGATGAAACATGAAATATAAGTATATGGCTGGTGTGAACAATCATCCACATCGCCAATATCAATACATTTTAAGGTGCCCAATTGAGAGATGATCACAAAAACAATAGCTAAATATGTGTTCAGTCAAGATTAAGTGCATCAACATTTTCATTTTTTCATCAATATGAAGAGCAAGAAACACTAGAGCTGAGAACCAACAGAAATACTAACGTCCTAGACTGAATTATTAAGACAAAAATTATGAGACGTTGGCCATGTCATGTCAGGATCATTTTGAAACTCACCTCTGCTGTGAGTGTGATGGCCGAGATTTGAGCTAGAAAGACGAGGGTTTGGATACAAAATCAAATGTGTTGGTGTGGTTTGATATATAAATTAAGTTGGTGGTTTGGGGTTTCGATGAAACCAAAGTTTTAGTTTTTGTTTGGTGACAGTTGGTTTGGAAGCTTTGAAATTGCCGAAGGAACTGATAGATAGAGAGAGCTTTCCCTGTTGGTTTTGGCGCATACTCCTTTGCCCCCCCCCCCCCTGCTTTTATAAAACTATTTATTGATTTATACTTTTGAATTGTTTATATATATATACTAGTCAAATGCCCGCACTACGTTGCGGGCGTAGTGTGAACGAAAACAAATAATTTTTATCACTATTAAAATTAAAATATAATAATAATTTTTATCACTATTAAAATTAAAATATAATATTTAAATATGTAAAATTTAATATAATGAAAAAAATCAACATACTCTATCATAACAACAGTAACATCGAAGTCTTAATTTCTAAAATTATCATCATTATTATTGTCAAAAACAATAAATATTATTAAAAAAACCTAAGAAAAAAAATTAATAAAAAAACATGTAAGAACAAAACTAAAATTATTATTATTATTCTAAATATTAATATTATTATTGCTTTGATAACGTGAAAAAACGAAATTAAATCAAAGGCTGAAAAGAAGCATAGAAACATTAACAAAAGAGCAAATAAAAAATAAAATAAATAATAAATACAATAAAAATTATTGATTGAAAAAAAATATACTTGAGAAGAAAAAATCATGATGCACATAAACTGACCCAGACACCTCGGTTAAGAAAAAAAATATAAGTGGCAAAACAAAATAGGGAAAAAAATGTAAGAAAAAATAATGGATCCGGAGATTAGTTGTGGTGCGCGTAAGTTGGCTCGGACATCTTAGTTATTAATTTTTTTTTTGTAAAAAAAAACAACCATTTATTTAAAAAAAAAACATTCATTTTTTTAAAAAAAACATTCATTTTTTAAAAAAGAAAACGATTCTTTAAAAAAAACAAATCAGAAACAACAACCAGTTATTAAAAAACAAAAGACCATTAAAAAAAATAGTTCTTAAAAAAAAATCCAAGTTTTGTGGCCGGAGCGATTCAAAACCAAATAACTATAAAAAATTAAAATAAAAAATCAAAAGTATAAGGACTGAAAACAAAACCAAATATATCATTAATTTAAATCAAATGAAAAAAATTGAAAAAATCAAATAAAGTATAACATCTATACATGTAAGGTTTCATAAAATGAAATATATCAACACACCCTATTATAACAACAGAAATATTGAAGTCTTAATATCTAAAAATATCATTATTACTACTATTAAAATAATAAAAATTATTAAATTACCCCGAAGAAAAAAAATCAAAAACATAAAAAAAAGGAAGCAAGAAAAAAAAACTAAAATTATTATTCTTATTGCGTTAATAATAGAAATATTCAATCAAAGAAAAAAAATAGTTAAAAAATGAAAAAAAATAAAATTATAAGAAAAAAAATTGACTTCAAAATAAATAAATAAAAATTCCAAAAAAAATCATAAGAGAAAAAAAAATCAAACAAAAATGAAAAAAAAATATAAGCAAAAAAATGAAAAAAAACTATATAATTCACGCTAGCATGGGTCGAACCCTTGCACTCTTAAGATAGAGAGATGCTTTCCTTGCTTTCCAATGAGCCATAAGTACTTTGGTGCTTCTTTGTGTATAAACATATATTAATATTATGCTTTCATGTCACTATTCTAATCCGCAATACACAAGAGTCTTGCACTACAGGAAAAAACCTACAATAAATGTGGCACGCAGTTTATTGTATTGTAATATATATATAAAAACCTACAGTAAATGTGGCACGCGGTTTATTGTATTATATATATATATATATATATATATATATTACTTCACGCTAAGTTTTCCAACGCAATTCTGTGAAACGGATTTAAGAAACTTTTTTATGTAATTATATTGTAATTAAAAAATATCCATAAAAAAGATAATGATTGAAAAATATACTATATCAAGTGGACATACCTTTTTCTTTTCTTTTATTTTTAAATGTTTTTTTAGTATAATATTTTTTTAAATAATAAATAAAAGCAGATATATTAATTACAGAGGAAAAATATATGTTTTCAATCAAATTTGTATTTTCTTGTATTATTTTATTATATATAAAAACATGTTAATTGATATATAAAAATATAAAAAAAAACATTTTTAAAATAAGAATTTATCATGATTTGAATAGTAAGTTTTAATAAAAACAAATGTGAGAAATAATATGCCTCAATAAATCATACAAGATAGAAATAGAAAAAATAATCATTAAAAAATTATGAAACACATTTATATTAAAAATGACAAAATAAATATTTTATTTTTAATTTATGAGCATGTATATTTTTAATCTTCTATATCATGTTTGTGTATAATAATTTAAAAAGTAATTGTTAACATTATCATAAGAATTTATAATTTAATTTTAAAACTAAGGTGGTATTGATGTAACAATACAAGATTAATAACCCATTTCAACCCAAAAAGCACCCATAATGTAATAATTAAAAATTAAGTGACTAATATATAAGTTAACACACTTCTGGATCACCTTGCTTCTGCCAAGCCTCAAACCTAATCAAAATTATATCAAGAGCTACATATAAAAAAATCAATAATATAAATATCAATCATCCTCTTTAGATAATAGATGATATATATATATATATATATATATATATATATATATATATATATATATCATCTAGAAAAATTAACCATAATTTATTGTAAATATAAAGCTCAAGTTATGCATAACATCAACATATAAATCATATACATAAAAAGGTGTGTATTAAAATGAGAAATCCTACATAAAAAAGAAGAAGAAGAAGAATGATTAGCATACCAACTCATAATACATATAATAATTTCTTCCTAAAAAGTTTCACTAATTTGATGAAGCCTTTAATGAGCTTAAAACACATTAATAGGGTAGCCTAATTAATAGAAAGATAATTATATTTATTCAAATATAAAAAAGATAATTAGAGACAAAACTAGAGAATAATATTTAATAAAAAGTTCAATAAATCTAAATTAGGCATTAGAATCTAACTAAATATTTTTTATTTATAATCAACTACTAGAATATAATTCTTTTTCTAGAATATAGGGGCAAAATTATAATTTCCTACAATAAGGACTTAACTATACCTTTTGTTATCTTCAACCTCCACACATTTTCTAGCATGTAACACTAATATTCTCTACATAATGATTCTATATTTCCTATTTTCTTTAAAACACATCAAAGTATTTCAATTAAACAAAACCATATATTGATCACTATATATTTTACTTCAAATCATGTTCAAATGCATATATTTCTACCCACACAACAATCAATTTTAACAAATCCATTAACATATAATTAGCTTTGCATAAATATTAGAATTCAACAAGTTTATATGGAAACATAAATCCATAACTATAAAATAACAACATTAGAAAAAGGAAATGAAGGAAAAATACTCAAAATATGTTTAATAGTTTGGGGTTTTGAGAAAAGTTATAGAAATGAAAACGAAGAAAAAAAAAAGTTCATGATGAAGGAAAGGAAAAAAAACCCAATAAGGTGCATGCGCACATATACATAAATCTACAACTTGGACCAAGCTAATTGTAAACAATTGGTTTAAAGTTAAACACACACATAAACAACAAAAAAAATCTTATGATGAAGAAAAGGAAAAAAGAAACCAATAAGGTGCATTTGTGTGTATATAAAGATACAATTTAGACTACGCTATTTGTAAACAAATGACTTAAAGTTAAACACACACACTTAATAGATTTAGAAAGCCACAATTAAATGAATAAAAAAAAAGTCTCTTGAGTGCCTATAAAAACTCTAAACCATCTCCATAAAACTCCTCTATAAAACAAACTTAATGACAATAAGATTGTTTTTTTCATAATTAGGATGTGTCCAACCAATCACTTTTCTCACCTATTTTCTAACAATCTTGCCATTTCTCTCTTACCATTTATGGACTAAAACATGAAAAGAAATATGAAGTTTAGGATTGAAACTTTAGCAACCAAATATGTATAAATTAAAAAATTAGGGCCAAATTAATATTTTTATGCCTTTTGAACATGATCTTTTTTTTAGTCCCTTTTTTAACTATAAACTCAAATTTAATTTTGTAAAACTATTATTTAATTGAACATATAATTTCCTTAAACACCATGCATACGCCACAAAATACAATGATAATCAAATCTCAACAAATAAAAATATTGTCGATACATTATGCGATGATCAAACCCTAAAAAATAAAGTTGGATTACGAAAATTAAAAAAAGAGGTTTTGTTTAAAGAATAATTGTTTACAATGAGCTATATGTAATGTCACAATAATATACAAGAAGACAACATATTCTTTTAATTTTATTATGATTGTAATGTTTTCATATTAAAACAATAATTTAAAAATTATTTATAAAGTTACCACAAACTTATTATTAAATAGAGCCTAAGACTTAAACTTAAACGTAGTATAGTTGCGAGAACAATTGATAAGAATAGTTTTCCATATATTAAATTAGTTTACGGGTATGCATTATGCTATAAGTCACATCAATTGTTTTCAAATGTAATGAAAAATATTCAAATCATAGGGAATTATTCAACATTGTTATTAAACCCAATCTAGTATATCAACCTTAAAACCTTTTAACCTAACTCCTTATCTATTATGAGTTTAAAATTAAATCATGTAGAAGTTGTATTGATGTGACCTAGTTGATTTGATTGGTTCAAAAGCAAACTATCCTATTGTAAAAAAAAGTCTGAGGATGAAATTAATAAAAGAAACGTGTTGAATCTACTCCTCACCTAAATGAGATTTAAAATTAAAATGTGTGGGAATCACCATGACATGATCTAGTCAACTTGGTATGTTTAAAAATAACTTGAATGATCGTTAAAAAAGTATAAGGATAAAATTGAGAAAAAAATAAAAATAAAATTATGGGAAATGAAAAAATATATATATTGAAAAAATAAGAAAAAACATGCTAGGTATTTTAGTAGAGAAATGTAATGAATTTAAAGTTAGCAATATATTTTCTTAGTATTTTATTTTTTAGTTCTCTAGCAGTTAACTTGGTATTTTTAACACAATTCTTAACCTAATTTTATTTTATTAGGCTATAAAAAATATGATTACGAAGGAAAAAAATAAGACACCTAAAAATAAAAGAAGCCAATACTAAGATGGTAATAATATAAAAAAGAAATAGATAACTTACACAAAGAAATGATATTGCTCCCCACTATGAGGTAAAAAAACTTTTCTAAAAATACATATCAAATCAATTCTTTAGAGATATAGAGTTAAGATATGAGTCCATTGCTCATAAATCAAATCCAAAACTTGATAGTTGCCAAAAAAACCCAAGTCAAACTTTAAATTCATTTTTTGTCAAAAGATCTTTAACACATAGTCTGAATCATAAACATATACTTTAAACAACAGTTCATATTTAGGATAACACTAAGATAATATTTTTAAGACCCAAATAAATGACTTTGATAGAAAATTGGACTAGTATTAACTAGCATATGTTTTTTTACTCTTTGAAAGCTAAAAGATGCATAAATTTAGAAAATCACATATCATGAACCTATTTCTCCATGTAATAAAGACATGTAAACTCAAGCTTAAAGATAGCCTACAGGCTCACAATAAACTTTATCAATGACTTTATTTATTTGGATTGTCAACATAAACTTAAATGTTCAACATAAGTAGGATCATTTACGAATAATCTCATTCCTAAATTAATTTTTTTTCTTTAATCTCATGGATATCCAATCAAAGCATATATATGATCCTTTATGCAAGCCTTGAACTAAAGTCCTTTAACATCAATTATATTATTTTTCATGTCATGGATGTTTCTTGAATTATCATGAATGAACAACTCAACTGTATAAACTTTATCATCTTTATCATATTTCAAGTTCTTGATAATTATTTTTAGAATGTAATTAGAAACATTGACAAGTTCACTATTTTTCTATCAAAAAACATCAATTTTGAACTCATTAATTTCAAAATTGACTCCAATCACATGTGAAACATATCCTTCATAATTTTCTTAATCAAAACTCACTTTTACAACTTCCTCCTCAACATGTTGCTCAACTAATATAACAAGATCTTCATTAGTATACTTAGGTTCATTATAAAATAGGATTTATACATCAAAATCTTCTCTTTTAGTATCATCTTCCTCATTTTCATTAAATATCGGTGGTTGATTCCAATATATGATCCAGAACCATAAACTTTTTTAGCTTATTCATTACTTTGTTCTTACTAAATCTTCTCTTTTAAATCACAATATAAAGGATGTCATATTTGATTATTATTATTACTAGAAGAACCATTTTCAAGAACTTTAACTTTTACATTAAATTCTCAATATAGAATTCCATTACTTTTTATTAATGTTGAGAAGAAGAATCATCACTTAAATCATGGTGGGGTCTGTGAAGGAATTGATAAACTTCCTTATCATTACGGTCTTGATTCACAAATTGATTAAGTTGTTTTTGGAGTTGCTGAGCATGTCTTCTCATTACATCAATTTCAAAGCATATACTTCCGTATTAAATTCTTGCACATGATGTACATGAATAACCATGGTTCTAAATCTAAAACTCTAATATAAATTTGATAATGATATGGTAGATATATCATAAAGTAACAAATAACTCATGTGAATAAATGATTTTGCTTACCACTTTAAGGTATAAAATCAAAGAGAAGCAAAAATGAACAACTCATCATTCTAATAATATATATTAAATCAACACTTTAAAGACAAAGGTCAAAGAGTATGAATTCAATATTTTCTAAAAGATCTTTATTATATTAGGATTGAGAGAGATTGTAGATAATTAAAGAAATTAAGAGAAAGAAGAATGGAGTCTAGAGACCGAAAGAGAGAGAAGAGAGAAAAGAGAGGGAGAATGAAATTTTGAATTTATTTACTGTTGTCGCACCCTTCGTGAGAGCGCGGCGTCGTGACAACCCTCCCCGTGAGTGGGGGACTTCAATGTCGGGGCTTCATCTTTATTTTTGTGAAAAAGAGAGTCGCCACCTAGTATTATGGTTACTAGGAAACCTACAACTGGTTTTTTAGAGATTCTAAGGTAAGGGACTGGTTGCATAAATAGAAGGTTTTAACACTCCTAGTACGTCCTACCTAAAGTAAGTTGCTTGATGTTTTTGTTTGTCTTATGATTGCTATGATATTGATCTTTAACAAATATATTGGTTAAATAATGATGACTTATTATCCCTGTAAAAATATTTTAGATATTAACCCTTTTAGGATTTATTTATCCAAATACCAACAGTTAATAATAAATTAATTATCCCCACCAATATTTTGGATATTAATCATTTTAGGATTTATTTATCCAAATATCAACAGTGAATAATATGAATCACCAAAAATAAGGTTTTTATATTTTACATGTTGTAAAATCCAAAAATGCAAAAAATATTTTTTTCGCAAAATCCATGCTAAAACACATTTTTCTTCAAACTCCGAGATAATATATATTTTTGAAAGAAAAAGAATTTTAAAAAAATATGCAAGAATTGGTTGTATGCACGAAACCAACACATTTTATCTTTTTTTAAAAAAAATCAAAAATCTTTTTTGCAAATTTTGTATTTTTTGTATTTTTTATTTTTTTCTTTGTTGGGATGGCTACCCTGCCCTGATGGGCCTGGCTGCCAGCCCACTCGCCGGGCTGGGCACTTGGCCCACTATTATGGGGTTGGGCTTCGGACACCATAGTGATACACGTGCCACCCGAGATGGAAGATAACATGCCCGAAAATCATTCTAGACGCAGTTTGGGCATTTTCCGACACCGTATGAAGCTGCACGCGCCGTCCGAAGAACGCGTGAGCGTTGAAACGAACGACGCGTCCCCGAGTTGTCAGCGAAAAAGAAGAAGAAGAAATTAGCTAATTACCAGAAAGCCCCTCACCCCATGTGTGTTTTTTGTCTTTTTCGAGGGACAAAATGGTTAGTGCACTATTCAATGAAATATTAAAAAAAATAAAAAACCAGCCGGACGAACCGGGTCGGCCCGGGCCAAAAACGGTCAATAATCATTCAGCCCCTGAAAATGATGGTTTTTTTGTCTTTTTCGAGGGTTTTTTCTTTAATATACTGTTCAAAAGGCGGGAAAAAAGTGAACATACACTCATCGATGCACCGGGTGAAATGTCTAATGAATAGTGACAATAAGTCTGAAGCTATATTGCAACGCCAGAGAAACGCCGGACCACCGCTCCATTCTCTTTTAGATATATGTAATGAAAAAGACGACGTTTTTTTGTCTTTTTCGAGGGTTTTTTCTTTAATATACTGTTCAAAAGGCGGGAAAAAAATGAACATACACTCATCGACGCACCGGGTGAAATGTTTAATGAATAGTGACAATGAGTCTGAAGATATATTGCAACGCCAGAGAAACGCCGGACCACCGTTCCATTCTCTTTTAGATATATGTAATACAATAAAAAACTATATTTATACTATTTAAAATAATATTTACAATCATTAAATATAATAATAGTTCTCTCTCACTTCTCGACCCCTGCCAGCTTTAGCTGCTTCTCCAGAAAGAAAACCTTATCTGGAGGTGAGGGTTTATGCTCCTGTTTCTATCTCTTGTCATATTCATGGCGTTAACTCTTTGAGTTCATCATCTAATTGGGATTCCCAGTTCGTTTTGATTTGGATCTGAGATTTAAATCGATGATGGATACAAGAAAGAGAGGCAGACCTGACTTCGGCACCAATGGTAATGGTGGATTCAAGAAATCTAAGCAAGGTCAGTTCTTTCTCTTAATTTCAATATTCTGCAACGTGACTTCTGTAATTGATATCTGGGTTTTATGTGTTTCATTTTGTTTGGTGATTTATTTATGCTTTTGATGTTTTTTTCTTCTGGATTTCTCTGTCTTAGCTATCAAGAATTTGTTCTCTCTACAGTGTTTCTTTATGGGTAAACTTAGGATCATACTTTTCTCTTGTGTTTCTGTATGATTTTTAAGGATAAATCTGTAATCCTTTGCTTGTTTTAAAATTTTTAATTTTCAAATCTTTATTATTTGTCAACTGTGGAACAACTGGTTGATTGTTATCTTTGTTGTTTTGTTTTGTTTTCTTTCTAAGATGTAATTTATGGCTTTATATTATTGTTAGAAAGTTTAAAGTATGGTGTCTTGGGGGTTAGGTTAGGTTTTCTTTTACATTGGTTGTAGCTGTGATTGGCTTGCATGTATGCCTCACCTTCGTTGCTCTTTCAATGGTAGAACAGTAGTTTCAGGAATTAACCTCATTAGCTTTGATTGTAGTTGTGATTTTCTTGCTTATCGCACCCCTCTGTTGCTCTTTTTTGAATGTGGGCATAGTAGTATCAGACACTACCTCTAATGTACTTGATAAATCAAAAATCTAACTGTCGTTTGTCGTTGAAAATGCAAAATTTTAGTCTGGAGAAATTTGCATTTATTACAAGTTATACTGAAGGCACCGATATTGTAGCATTGAATTATTGGGTGAAAAGCTGTAAACAGAACATCAAACCATACAAGCACTCAAATTAAATTATCCACAAAATTTAAGAACTGTTTCTCATTATCAAAAGATTGTCCTTTATTTGAGTAATATAATGTAATTCTTAACCCAATCATCCGTCAGTGGTTTCAGATATTTTGTTTTTTCCTCAAACTTGCTTTTGTTACGTACTTGTAAAATCATCAAACATAACTAACAACATACAGTTTCAAACACAAAAGATAAACTGAATCATCTCCGAGCATCAATTAAACATGCCCTGAACAAAGTGAAACTAACAACAAAAACAGCAACACCCATAAACTTCTTTGTTGACTCTGGTTTACCCATGAAGTAAAAAAACGGTGACAGGGTTACCCATATAAGTGGATGCTACATTACGGTGAAAAATTTGTTGGAATGTAATTGTCATTGTACATCTCTTATTATGCCTTATGCATTCTTTTTGTTAGCTGCACATCTTTTTTTAAAGAACTTCAGTATCAAACTTGGGAATCTTCTTGAGCAAGCAGATTAAAAATTGGGAAATTTTTAACTGAGAACAAGTAATTAATGTTTGTAACAGAAATGGACTCCTTATCAACTGGTGTAGGAAGCAAATTGAAGCCATGCACCAAGTTTTTCAGGTTCAAATCTTCTCACCTAATTAAGTATCTTGAATTGCATTTTCTATCATTTAATATTTAAAAGTTACTGTAATTTTTTAATTTTTTTACTTCACAATATAAGTTATATACTGCCCTAATGAAGTGGGTATTTAGCTGTTATGCAGGTCCTTAATCATAACTGTGCTTTGCCAAACGAGGTTAATTAATGGAATTTCATTGGAGACTTTGGTTTACTATTGAACTACAAAAAAGATAATTGCTTGCTGGAATACAGTAGATGCTAAGACAGTTATTTGAAGATTGATATTATTTTTATACCAAGGAATGCCCTCTGGCTGTCCCTGCTTCTTTGACAACAGTAATATTTAACATGGAGTTCAGCTGTTGAACCCACTTCCTGTTGATAAATGTGGAATCTGTTAAAATAAATTTCAGAAATTTAGAATAAAGAAATTTACTGACACCTGTATTACTACAGCAGTAAGTTCCTTTTTCATAAAGGTATTTAACCACCTACACACCATTGTACTTAAACATAACTACAGCAGTATAGCAGAATTGTATCAGTTTTTATCACTATGTTGTTAGTCATGCCACTGAAGTTTATGCTATGATATCTTCTTATCAATGATAAAGTTAACAGTTTGTGGAGTCTTGTTACCTTAGCATGTCATCACATAATGAAATCTTAGTTTAATTGCATCAGCTATTTCCTTATTTCTGGTCATAACAAAATTTTAACTTGGTATTTCATTTTTATAGGAGGTATCATGTTCTGCTTTATTCCCTATATTTGGGGATGCTATTATACAGTATTCATCATGTGAACCTGCATTATTATCAGAGTTAATTGCCTTTTGGCTATTGTGTGCAGTCGATAGTTAAAAGAATAAGCTTGTAATCCAGCATTTCAATCTTTTTTAATTATCAAGTGATAGTTGCAGGCCTTAATTGTTCAATTATTATTTAGCTATTAGATGAAGTACTTGTTTGACTGTTAAGCAGTATCATTTATTTTACTTTTATATATGGTGGATTGACTTGCAGAACTGATTTTTCTTTTTCTTTGGTTATGCATTGGATTGCAGTACTGCTGGCTGTCCATTTGGCGAGAGCTGCCACTTTCTCCACCATGTTCCCGGTGGCTACAAAGCTGTGGCCCAGATGGTGAATCTGGGACCAACTGTCACTGTACCTGCTGTCCCTAACAGCTCTGCTCCATCTGCTGTTAAAAGCCGGCTATGCAAAAAATACAATAGCGCTGAAGGTTGCAAATTTGGTGATAAATGCCATTTTGCACATGGTGAGTGGGAACTTGGCAAGGCTTTTGTTCCATCCCACAATGATCCTCGTGCTGCTGGAAGTGTTCCAGGACGTCTGGGTGGTCGGGTGGAGCCGCCCCCTCTTGCCCCTGCCACCAGCTTTGGTGTCTTTGGCACTACTACAAGAATCAGTGTAGATGCCTCCCTTGCTGGATCCATCATTGGTAAGGGTGGTGTGCATTCCAAGCAGATCTGCCGCCAAACAGGAACCAAGCTATCTATTAAGGAGCATGAAACAAATCCAAATCTCAAGAACATTGAGCTAGAAGGGTCACTGGAACAGATTGCCCAGGCTAGTAAGATGATAGAAGAGCTTGTGAGGGTGACTTCAGCAAATGCCGCTGCAAAAACCTCTGGGAGTTATGGGGGCCATGCCAACCCAGGAAGCAACTATAAGACTAAGTTGTGTGACAATTTTGCCAAAGGCTCTTGCACTTTTGGTCAAAGGTGCCATTTTGCACACGGGGCTGCCGAACTGCGCAAGTCATCAGTGTGAGTGAGTGGTCTCTTCAGTTTTCCTAGTTATTTAATGGCTTTAGGAGTGAGCTCTATTTTAGTTCTGGCTGTGCAATGGTATTAGCGAGAGAAAATTATGATCTTTCTTATTGTATAATTTTTAGAACTTTTCATAGGTTTTGCTTCCAATTTTCCTCAATTTTATGTATCCTACTCTGCCTGCTTGTCTATGCCGAACCTAGATTTATGTTTCCGAGTAGATAATTACAGCTTTGTCTAACTTGGTAGAAACCCTGGACTTTGGAAATTTTTGTATGTCTTTCTCTAAGGTACAAAAACCTTTCTATATTTCTGTGGTTTCTATCGTGGTTTGGAAGGTTTTTCTCTGTTGTGCGGTAAGATACACAGACCACAAACATACGAACACGCTATTATACAAGAAAATATCACTGCAGAATGAAATCATTGCCCTTGGAATTCAATTCCGCAAATCAATCAATGAAGTGTGCTTGCTTGCATGGGATACTATCTATCAATGTTCTTGGTGGGGTTTAAAAATATCTTTTTAGGGCAACCAGTTGTCCTTCCATATCCTCACCTATTTTAATGAAATCAATCTTCGAATCAGATTTGAAAACTCGATCTATTTTAATGATTTATTAGTCTAAAAATATAGTTTATAGAACAAAATTAATTTTTATATAGCTACTTAAACTCGAGGAACAACTTTCATTTGGACAAGCATTGTTTAGGTAATCAGACAAGTTCTAACACCAGTGCTTCAATCTTTATTTTTAATTTTATGTTATGTATTGATGATATGGTTGGTGGATCTTAACTTATCAATAAAATCATTTATTTTATCAATAGAAGTATTTTAATTAAGAGAACATAACTTAATATATAGCCATGTTTTAAGATTTATAAATATTGTTGCTACTGTACAAAAATCAATTTTCTTTTTCCCTTCTATTTATTCTTGAATGGAGTTTTAAGGGTTTATTTATTTATATTATTAAGGAATTGCTTCTCTGTAGAAAACAAAACAATTTAATTTATCTGATGTAGAAAAAGTATTGGTCCAGTTAGACCAGCCCATTAAGCCACATGGATTCAGACAGCACCGACACGTTATCCTTTCACTGCCAAGAGAGGGAAGTAGTCGCTGCTCTGCGAAGCCAGCCTCACGCTGTACCCTCCACTCTAGGAGCCATGACACCCACGTCTTCACTAGGAAGCCATGGCTCGACTCCTGGCTTGAAACGGGCGAGCCAGAATCTAACGAATCTGAACCCGGCTCTCTGGTTACAAGCCCACGTTGCCGGGCTCAGCTGGTGATCAGTGCAGTGAATGAGGATTATATTATCATGATATTATTTCATTGCTTCCGATGTGGGATTGCATTCTCTCTTTGTCTGACTCTCATTTCCAGTGGAACTTTAAGGCATAATCTGGTTGTCTTTATTTAAAATTCACCTCATTATTTAATATTCAACCATAAAATATTGGTTAAGGGATTATTTTTTTCGTACATGTCAAATAATCAATCAGTGGATGAATTTTAATTTCCTTGTATATTCTATGATCTCTTCAAGTCCTTAAATCATAAAATTAGAGCCCATGATTCCAACTTAGTTTTTGATAGGTCCCCTTATAATTTTTATTATGAAAATAATCTTGGGTGGGAATGGAATCCTAGCATTGACAATTGTTATCAATGGGTTGGATTTTTTTCTCTATTCATTCCATATTTATTATGATCATAAAAAAATTAGAAATTTATAAACTGTCAATTGATTTTCAGGTATTCATTATTTAAATATTATTTAATAAAAATGTAATAGTTAATATATATATATATATATGATGTATGTATATTAAATGAAAAAATATAAAAATATATGTATTATACGTGTTGAGATATGTATGTAGCAAATTATATTAAAAAAAAACATTATCTTAAACTATCCTTCTGGAAAATAGTTTAATTAAATTCTATAATATACACTCCTTTTAAAAAAAATCAATTTATTCTATTTTATTTTGAAGCAAGATTCATTGAATTTCTTTTTTTCCCAAGTCATTTTTCATTCTACTTTAGGCTTAAAATTCTCTTAATTTACCAAACGTTTTCCCCATTTTTCTTTATTACTTTATTCTTCGGAACTCAAGATTTTGTATACCTTTTTATTTCAAGTTTGTTAAACAATCTTTTTTATGTTTAATAACATAATAATCTTTTATGTTCGTGGGATGGCTTAGAAAATGAGACAGGTGGAGTGAGTTGTGCCATTGTTGAAAGTTAAGGTGGCGTTTGAATAAATCTATATTTTCAGTGAGTGCTTTTGTCGGGCATCATCATTTACATATAGTCATCATCGGCTACTACATTGCATATAAAACTCAATCCATCTGTTTTTTTTTTTTTTTTTTTAATTTTCAGCCCCTCAAAAACCTTTCTTCTATATTTAAAATTGTTTCCCCCCCTCAAAATCGATTCGTGTGCAGTGTTAATATCATGTTTTTCAAAACCATTTTTAAAACAAAAATAAATAAGCATAACTAAAAACAAAAAATTAATTAATCATTTCAAGCATTACATGAAATATGACATTTTCCAATCGTTAAAACTGGATTACATGGTAATTATTCAAATAAAAACATTATGATTTATGTTTATCACACGAAAGTAGATTGAGAACACATGAAAAGAAACAACATTCTGAACACAAATACCCCAGATACTTAAAAATAGATGAAAGCCCAAATGACCCCAAAAAAGTATCGAGACCACCAATAATTTAAAGCCGCCAGTCAGCTGCATTGCTTCCGGTTCCCGTCCCAGTCGTATATCCGGTGCCATCAGTCCCGGTCGTATATTCAGTGCCATCAGTCCCGGTCGTATATTCAGTGCCATCAGTCCTGAATGTATTGCCGCCGGCACGCGTATTATGGTCAGTGGTACTGTCACCTGGAAGCCCATCTGGATATATGATCTCCACACCCTCCTCCACTTGCCTACCATGTGGCTGTCTGTTTCCATATCCGGTGCCGTCAGTCCCAGTCGTATATCCGGTTCCGTCAGTCCCAGTCCTGAATGTATTGCCACCGGCACGCGTATTATGGTAAGTGGTACTGTCACCTGGAAGCCCATCTGGATATATGATCTCCACACCCTCCTCCATTTGCCTACCATGTGGCTGTCTGGTTCCATATCCCGTGCCATCAGTCCCACTTCTGAATGCATTGCCGCTGGCACGCGTATTATGGTCAGTGATACTCTCACCTGGAAGCCCATCTGGATAAGTGCTCACCACACCCTCCTCTTGCCCACCATATCGCTGTCCGGTTCCATATCCGGTGACGTCAGTCCCAGTCGTATATCCGGTGCCGTCAGTCCCATATGAATGTCCGGTGCTGTCAGTCTCATATGAATGTCCGGTGCCGTCAGTCCCAGTCCTAAATGCAGTGCCGCCGGCACGCGTATTACGGCGGGTGGTACTGTCACCTGGAAGCCCACCTGGATATGTGCTCACCATACCCTCCTCTTGCCCACCATATTGCTGCCCGGTTCCATGTCCTCTCATAGCCGACGTTTGATGAGCGCCCATGGGGTAACCAGTGTCCTCAGCTGCTGAATGGGTGTATGTGTCATGGCCACTTGTCAGGCAACCACCAGTAGCTTCACTACTATAATAACCTTGGCCTCCAGTTGCTGAAGCACCATACTTCGACGACGCCTCTCTGTACTGTTTTGCCCCTTGTTTGTCGAGCTCTGCTTGTGTTATCCTCTCTTGTTTCCTTTCTCTTGCCATTTCTCTCTGCTCTGGATCATGCGTAGTCATATTCTCCATCTGCGGAAAATTTGCATTAGGCCCAATTAGTTAAACTATAAAAACGGAATTATATCCTTTGATTTCAATTTTTTATCCTTTTGAGTGAGGATTTTTCTTTTAAAAATGTATCTGGTAATTTCAAAAATCTCTAAAAATCTCCACTTTATATAGATCATTGAAAATATTTCAATTTATATAGATCAAAATCTCTAAATTATTTTACTTAAATTGAGATCCTAAACATTAAAAAATGATTTCTTTTACTTAAATAAGACAAAGGGAACAATTTTTTATTTACAGACAAAAAATTGAAGAAAAAAAACAGGGAAAACGAAAGGAAGAATGAAAATGATAAACCTTCTCTTGCACAGTAGCTTTGGTTTTCTCCATGCCAGACACGGCAGAGGCGGCAATGTTAGCAGCGGTATCCTTCACGCCTTGCATTTTCTTTTCTTTTTTCTTTCTTTCAATCAACTCAGATGCTTTTTTTCTCGGATGATCACCACCACACTAACAGCAAACATTATATAGATTCACACAGTTTTCTGGGTTGTTGACACTTGTAACATGATAGCACACGTGGTGCTTAATGGGTGGTCCTTTGTCTCTTCTTCCGGTAGATTTAAGCCACGTGGAATCTGGACAGGCATAAATTGAGGTTTCCCGCTGTTTAAGGAGCTAGTACGTGGCAGGTTGTGTAAGAAGAGTGTCGGCACGAAAGATCTTGTACTTCTTACACGTATGGTCCTTGTTAATGGTGACCCGATTAAGCGCTGCAATGGACCCGTAAATTTGTACCTTTTTATAGTCCAGGACAACATCTTTTCTAGAATCCATCAATAGGCTGTTGACTGGAGATCTTTTCGCATTAGGGGGTGATGTATTTACTGTTTATTTTGTATTTCTGAAAATTAAAATTATTTTATTGAAAATTAATTTTTTTAAATATTTTTATATCATCGAATGTTAAAAATATTTTTTAAAAAATAAAAATAAAATTTTAATATATTTATGAACTAAAATTTTTTTAACAGAAAAAGGTAGATCATAAGTGTGAGATTGTTTTCAATAAAATTATTTTTTGCAACATAAAAGTTATATGAAATTAATGAAGAATAGAGATGTCAATTTTATTACAACGCGTTGGATTGTAAATCACCGCGTTGATGGTGATTTTGAATATTTTAAAAAAGATTATAATTGCAATATTTTTAAAAAATATTTAGAAAAAAAATATTATTGCAATATATTCCCATGATTTATTTTTAAAAGTTATACAACCATGATTTTTCAAAACCAAAGCAAAAACTCAAACCACAACCATAATTTTTAAAAAGAGATTGTATAAGATCTTACAATAGGATGCACGGTTTAAATGAAAAGATGTGATCGATTGATGCCCTAACACTCCAATGTTGTCTTTTCCAAACTATGTTCTTATTGCATGTTGGATAAAAAGTTTTTTAATATAAATATAAAGTTAAATAGCGACATAAGTAGATAAGAAAGCCCTGAAGCCCTTCGGTAGCTTAGTTGATAAGGATAAAGACATAGTTCATCTGAAACAAAGTCCTACGAGTATTGCAACAGAGTCCTTGTTGTTGAAGAAGTCCTTGATGATTGAAGGTTCTGCAGGGTAAGAATATTACATGGCGAAGACTCTGCTGTAGTAGTCTCCAGCTGTGACTCAATTTTATAGCATTACTGGTTACGTTAGAATATTATGTAATTCTTATCAATTGTAATAAATAGATGGATATCCCTCCTCTCTCTTCTGTAACTACTTCATTTATATAAAGCACAATAGTGCATTCGTCTCTGGTTATCAAATACCAGAAGCCTTTCAATTCTTTTATTAGTCACAGTAGCAGCAGATATTATGGTTGTTAAAATCGTGATTTTGACATGGCATGAAAAGGGTTTTGAAAATTTGAATTGTAAAATCATAAAATCGCACCTGAAATTTTCCATTAAAAATTATAAAATCACAACTAAAATCGTGTCGTTAGAAAAATAATAACATCATAAGTAAAATATTTTTGAATACAATACAATATAATTATGACCATAAAACTTCATTAGTTTAAGGTTGATACATGATTCAAAATAACTTAAAAATACAAAACAATTATGTCTATATAATTTTATTCGGTAAAAACTAACAATTTTAAAATAAATATTTTGTTGATGTGCTATATAAATTAAAATCAGTCTCATGACCGTCATTTTTCTCGTTATTTTTAATATATTCATTAAAAATATTATTATTTAAAGAATTATCGAGTATTAATACTGGTACTACCACCAATATTACTATTATTAGCTCCAATCTCAACAAATTATTTCGACTCAGGACATGAAAATAATTTAAAAACATCAAAAAATCTAATTTAAAGTAAAAAATAAAAAAATATAATTAATATTATATATATATATATATATATATAGAGAGAGAGAGAGAGAGAGTATATTATATATTACATGATATAGATAGATAGATAGATAGATAGATAGATAGAGCCTGTTTGGCGTGGCGATTGCTTGTTGTGGTTGAAGTTGAAAAAACAGCTTTTATAAAAAGCACTTTTAGTCTGCGGTTCATAACTAAAATTTTAGTGTTTGGTTAAAACTGTGATTGATATTGAGTTTAATGAAAAGCAGTTTCGTGTGTTTGGTTACCATGATTTTCATATTAGTGTCAACTGTTGAAATTACTTCAAATAACACACACACACACATAATGTTTTTTAAAAATATTGTAGATTAAAAATCATAAAAATAAAATATAATTGATAATACAAATAAATTAGACACTTGGTTTTATTCTCTTTTCAAACTATTTGCAATTCCATCACGAACTAAATCCATACTTGAATACGTATATATTTCCGACTATGTGATCAATGAACAACATATGATAAAATATCTTCATAAACAAGATTAATTAAAATAAATATCTTTTTTATTTTTATTTGTAAATATTTTTAAAATACAGTAACAAATCATGTAAACAAACAAACAAATATAATTTTAAATAGTTACATCATTTTCAATATATATATTTTCTACTTTATATTTACAGTCCAGTCGCCATTACCATTCCAAATGCAATCTGCATTTAGATAACCAATTAAACAACTAAACTGGCAACTTAAATTATCTAATTTCCCTATTCCATTGAAAATGGCTATTGATAGGTTGCTTCTGATCTTTAAACTGAGGAAGGTGAATCAATAAGCTCTCTGTCCAAGTCATGGCTACCATAATCCTGCACAACCCCAACCTCTTTGTCCAAGTCCCTTTAAACCAAATTCCCATAAGCTCCCTTATGCTTCCCATAAAGAACAAGAATTGGATCCCCACTCTTTTCTACCCTCAAAACAATCGAATCTGAACCCAACCTCTTCACAATCATTCCTTTAAACCCAGATTTTCCTTTTTACCAAAAATCAATCTAACTTCTTGGCCCACAAAAAACCCATCTTTATTCCTCTATGATTCTTTCTCTTTAACATTGCCAAGAGTTTCGTTCAGCTGAGAGTTCGGTGAGGGAGAGAGGGAGGTGAGGGAGAAGGACTATCGGTGAGGGAGGGGGAACAGTCGTTTTGTAGGTGTGGTTGAGGGGACGGGACGGTGGTTTGGGTGGTATTTGAGATGGCTGAGAGAGAGTTCAGTCTGTTGGGAGATTTTTGCGAGGCAAAAGAGGGAGGTGAGGGGGGGGACTGTCGCTGAGGAGAGGAAAGAGAGGGTACCAGCGACTGTCTTGGAGGTATGTGGAGGACTGTCTTGAAGCCTCTGAACGTGGGTCTCAGACGCAAAAACATATATTTAATATAATAATATGATGAATAAATCTTATAAAAAAAAATTGCTGTGAATTTTATTTTTATTTTTTTCAAGTTTATTTCTTAAAAAAATTTGGATTTTTAATATTTAAGATCTAATATTACCCGGGAAAAAATACAACTCAAAAAAACAAAAGGTAAACAAATTTGCCTATATTATCTACAATTAAAAAATATACAAGGCACTTTCCGTTTCGACTACACTGTTCTTTTTATACGGCAAATAAATAATTATAGCACTCAAAAAATTTATATTTCTTTTTTAAAAAAAATTGCAATATTTGTATTTATAATGTGTCATATCTAATATTACTGGGGAAAACAGACAACTTATATTTTGTTTTTTACAAATTTATCTAAGTTATCTACAATTAAAAAACTATAAAAATCACTTCCCATTTTGATCATACTATATAGTATGTGAGACTAAGTATATGTGTTTAATATTTATTTAATATTATCGCCTAAAAATATATAAAGAGAAAAAAAAATGACCTACGATGTCTTGAAAAAAATAATATCGGTATTCTTAAATATATTTAATATAATAATATGATGAATAAATCTTATAAAAAAACTAGCTTTAAATTTAAATTTAAATTTTAGACTTTTTTTTCCTTTTACTTTTAAGAAACAATGACTTTTTTTCACATGTATTTTTTATTTTTAACTGTCCAAGTCAGTTGTTCTTTTTTAACTAGGTTTCTTTTTTGTGTTTTTTTTTAACCAGAGTATTTGTGACAACAAATTTCTAATAAATCATTTCACCTTATTAGCAAATTTTCTAACAAATTTTATCAAGAGTTTTTTAGCAATAGCAATATTCAATCACATTTTGGTTGAAAAAAACTATTTTTAACGAATTTCATCAATTACAATTATACTAATTAAATATTAAAATTATAAAATATAATATTTATAAAATCAATTAATTTTCTACATAGATAAAAAACCCAGCGAAGCGGGCAAATCAGCTCGTGAATTTCTAGGAGGAGAGAAAAAAAAGAAAGAAACAAAAGACTATTATGATGCATCGAAGGTTCCGACGAGAGGACATGTCGTAGAGGAAGGAAGAAAAAGTTATGACATTATGAAATACATGTTTGATATTGCTTTTATTTTTATGATTAAAATTTTTAAAAAAATAATTTCATAAAAAAACACTTTAGTTGCGGTTCAAAATAAATTTTGAAGTATTTGGTAAAATTATGATTGAGTTTGAGGTTGATAAAAAACAGTTTCGTGTGTGTTGGTTAACATGTTTTTAATATTTCTGTCAACTTGTGAGATTAGTTTAAAAAACACATGTACACATCTATATATATTATTTTTTAAATATTTTAGATTAATAATCATAACAATAAAATATTATTATTTATATTTACTTATATTTTATATTTATTTATATTTTAATCAAAATTTTAAATTATTTTAATATTAATAAAATATAATTAGTAATATTATTCACTCCCCCCTCTCTCCATAACCCTAAACCCTTGTTTTTTTTTTTTTTTTTGTGCTTATGGTGGGTGAAGGAGAACAAAATTTTGATTTGGAATTAAATTTCAACCGTTATTTTTACGTGAAAAGCAGCTGCTTTTCATCAAACACAAATTCATTGATTTTTAAAGGTGGGATCCACAATTTTTTTTTTAGTCTTTACTAAACACTAAAATACATTTTTTTTTTCAAACCACCAATCGAACCAAATCAGATTTTCTTACCACCGAATTCACTTATACAACGGACTTGCTGAAGTGCATGTGCTTCACCTTCCCCTTTTGTCCTTTTCAGGTCTTCATCGACTTGTCGACTCACGTGATACCATGATCGACTGTAAATTAATCAAACTAGCAGGGGTGAATCCGTCAATATGTTCAGCAAATATTTCTTCGTCGATTGTGGCCACGGCACGGATCTGCAACAAAAACCATACAGCCACGACTGACAAGGCGTCACGTGAAACCACACTAGAGTTCTAAGTAAGTCCCGTGATGATTATTGGGATGCCAATTTGGTCCTTAAACAGCAAAAACTCAGATATTTTTATCCATTATTATCAACTTACCACCCTCGCTATATTGGGATGGGAAAAGCTAACGGGTTTCTTCAAACTCCACACATTTTTTAGTTTTACTTGGAAAAATCGCTATCAATTTGTTTAATTTCGTTTGAAAAATAAAAAAATATACCACATTAAATAAGATAAAAATAATCTTTTGTATCATGAATATAAATAAAGTATAAAGAAATAGAAAGAAATCTTTTCTTAATTATATCATTCAAACATCGGATAATATGACATTTGTTGTGAGTAGATTATGTTGTTTTAATATAGAATAACTATTGTAAAGGTTTTATTTCTGTCGATTATAAGATAATAATATCAATCCAAATTTATATCTTTTTTATTTTCATTTTTATGGTAATAACACCAATCCTTGTAAAGTATATGTCATAATTTGTTGTTTGAGAGTGAATTGTAATTTCCATAATAGTCAAGGGACTGATCTATATATGATTTCCAATTAAAGAACCGGCAGGCGAAGCTAAGAAAGCAAAATTAATGTCTGAACGACGAGTTGATCTTTACGTGGTGGGCATACTTGGATGCTGTATTGTAGACTTGTAGTGGAGTAATGGTTATTTTTATAATATTTTTTTTATTTAAAAGTATATTAAAATAATGTTATTTATATTTTTTAAGATTTAATTTTAATATTGATACATTAAAATAATAAAAAATAAAAAATAAAATTTAACGCTTATGCTTAAATAATACGGACCTCTATCTCCTCTTCAACTTTTGCAGAGAGAGAGAGAGGAGAGAGAGAGAGAGAGAGAGGCTTTGACAGAAGGCGAACCATTCCCTTTCTCTGTAAATTTACCAGGTATTTATTCCATTTTCTTTTTCGTTTCATCCTTTTGTAGGTCTCTGTTCTTGGTGGCTCAATCCTGAGCTTGCATTTTGTGCTCGATCCATTCGTGCGAGCTATGTTCAGCAATGTCTGTTTTCTTCTGCATGCTTCTCTTTTTTTCTTCGCCAGGGTTTTATATATTTTAGGTGGATCCAGGTATGAAAGATTATATATTTGTCCAGGATTAATAACAATTTTCTTTAAAAAATCTTGGGATATATTCATTTTTCTCTTATTAATCAAAAGAAAAGGTAGATCATCTAACACTGACATCATGTTTAATTATCTTTAAGACTGTGGCCCAGTTCTAAGATGTTAGATTTTAATGGAGGTCACCTACAAATACTTCTTTGTCATCGGGAGGCATGGATGCTTCTTTTGTAATTAAAATCCTTTTTTTTTCTTTTAATTTGGTGGCTTAGACATGCAAGCATGGTGAGGTATGTTTCTTCTTCTTCTTAAATTGTAGTGAGGAATCTAGGGCTGGTTTTGCTTAATTTTTCAACTTGCAATTAAAGCGTATTGATTGGTTTCGTGTCTTGCCAGATATAAAGGGTTTGCTCTTATCGAGCATTTGATTATTTATATATTCGTTGTTTTTACTTTTTAGAGCCAATAAAATAAGTCAAGTGTGTGCAAATTAATCTAGATATTTACGTTAATAAAAAAACATATAATTATAAAAAATATTTATTGTTATTCAAGTTTTAAATATTAAATGAGATTTCAAAATATAATTTTAATTCAGCCTAAGTTGATAAGTAATTTATATTATTATATTCTAAAAACAATGATTTTCATTGATTTGCATTCATGATGGGTCAATCTGGTTTCATTAATAAAATATTTAAAATCCTGTTAGACACTATCCAAGCGGTGCTGGTGAATTTTTGTTGATGGCTCGAGTGGCAGGCAAAAGATGTCTGAATTTTTTATTATTTGGATGAAGTTGTTTTTTATTTAGATATGTAACATGATGATTTTTTATTTTTTTAAAAAAATTATTGATTATTATATCAAAATGAGTTAGACATTTCAAAAAAATAATTTTATTTTTTTTCATTGCATTTTTTAACACCATGCACATATATTTTGAGAAACAAATGCCATCTTCCTGTCTGTTTGTGTAATTTGAATTTCTTTTCAAACAAGTTTAATGGGTATATCAAAATAATTTAAAAATATTAAAAAATGATTTGTGGTGAGGAAAAAAATAAAATTTTTAATTTCAAAAGAATATTTTTGAAAATCGTCTTGTTTAAATTTGTTATTCAACTTATGATATCCTGTACTATTAATTTGGTCATCACAACTCGTATTATATTAGAAAATAATCGTATTATTTAAATATTTAAGGGGTCAAATAAATACAAATTTATATTACTCTAATATTTTAGTTGACAAAAAAAAACCCTCAAAGCCGGTTTTAAGTGGAAGGCTGGTTAGGCTAGATTGCCAAACCAAGTACATTCGTGGTATCTGTGGCTGAACGTGAGTCACTGGATTAGGTCTGGGGGATAATAAATGTATGCTAGTTGCTTGCCGTGTTCTATTAGGATCGGAGTACGAGGCCCACGTGGCTAACCAGAACGCCTGTTGTGCTGTCAGCGTTCATTGACCCGTGATGTCGGCGCGTGTCAGGTGTTTTAGGTGGTAATGATTTTTTGTTTTTTTTAAAATAAAAATAAAATGTAATTATATGTTGAATTCGTCCACACTGCAAAAAGATAAATTTTCAGCTTTCGGAGGATTTTGGGGGCGGTGCTGTCAGGTTCGGGAGTGGTGTGACATGTATTTCGTGTGATAATAATAATAAAACAAAGAAAAAATTATCATTTTTCTCCAGCACACATTAATAGCATATACAACAACAACAAAAAAAATCTTGCAAGAAGGGATGGTGGGCAGTTGCCCATCTGCCTCAGTCCTTTTAAAAATGTTTTCTTTTTAAATAATTTTATTTTTTAGAGATTTTAGATTATTTTGATTAGTTATATTAAAAATAATTTTTAAAAAATAAAAATATTATTTAAATATATATTTTTTAAAATAATAATTTTTTTAAATTATTTTTAATATCATCACAATCTAAAAATAATAAAAATATTAATTTAAAATAAAAAATAAAAATATTTTATTTTTATTTTTTTAAAAAGACAGTATTAATCACCGGAGTTGATCAATTATTTTTCGAATGTAGTCCGTTTTTTACACCAATCTTCTTGCTTGCAATGGTATAACTCCATGCCTATGGAAGGAATTTCCTTCGTGTTACTAACTAACAACACTTGGATAAATAGAAGGCAATTACTTTCTTTATTCCATTATGTTTTGTTTTTCCTTTGCTTGTTTTTTAAAGTGATTGAAAATATATTAAAATATTTAATTTATTTTTAATATTAGTGAATCAAATCGATGTAAAAAATAATTGAATATTTTAATTCAATGACAAATCAAAATGGTTGGAGCATGTGCAATGTTGTCCACCGTTAATTAATGAATAGCATGCAGTTGTCGTCTATATATACAGCTTTGATAGATTGCCAGTTTGCTTGCTAAAGTTATTCCAAACCTGCAGAAAAAAACTAATATTACTTGTAGGGTTTTTGTTTTCAGGTCGTGAAACAATGGGTGCTGGTGGCAGAATGTCTTCTCCTTCTTCCCACGGGAAGGTGGAGCCTGATCGTCATGTCCAGAAGCGAGCTCCTGACACGAAGCCGCCATTCACGCTCGGAGAGCTCAAGAAAGCCATTCCGCCGCATTGTTTCCACCGTTCTGTTCTTCGCTCATTCTCGTACGTTGTTTATGACCTCATCATCGCCTCTCTCTTGTATCACGTCGCCACCACTTACTTCCACCTCCTTCCTCGCCCTCTCTCTCATGTCGCCTGGCCGATCTACTGGGCTGTCCAGGGATGCGTCCTAACTGGGGTCTGGGTTCTAGCTCATGAGTGCGGCCACCATGCCTTCAGTGATTATCAGTTGCTTGATGACATCGTCGGTCTTGTTCTCCACTCTTGTCTCCTCGTCCCTTACTTTTCATGGAAACACAGCCATCGCCGCCATCATTCGAACACAGGCTCCTTGGACAGGGATGAAGTTTTCGTCCCCAAACAGAAATCTTCCCTCTCCTGGTTCTCCAAATACCTCAACAACCCGCCAGGTCGTCTTCTCACGATCACCATCACGCTCACACTCGGCTGGCCTCTTTACCTGGCATGCAATGTTTCAGGCAGGCCTTACGATAGGTTTGCCTGCCACTACGACCCATACGGCCCCATCTTCAATGATCGTGAGCGTGCGGAGATATACATTTCCGATGCCGGTGTTCTTGCCGTCATTTTCGGGCTCTACCGCCTTGCCGCCGCAAGGGGGCTTGCTTGGGTTCTCTGTGTCTACGGAGGACCATTGCTCGTGGTGAACTCGTTTCTTGTGCTGATCACATATTTGCAGCACACTCACGTCGCCTTGCCGCACTACGACTCATCAGAGTGGGACTGGTTCAGAGGAGCTCTGGCTACTGTTGACAGAGATTATGGAATCTTGAACAAGGTTTTCCATAACATAACGGACACTCATGTAGCTCACCATTTGTTCTCGACGATGCCACACTATCACGCCATGGAGGCTACCAGGGCGATAAAACCATTGCTGGGAGAATACTACCAATCCGACGACACCCCGTTCTACAGGGCAATTTGGAGAGAGGGCAAGGAGTGTATTTATGTTCAGCAAGACGAAGGTAAGCCGAAGAACAAGGGTGTATATTGGTACTCGAACAAATTTGATTGAAAATGTCTTTCACGAAAGGATATGGGAAGTTTCATCTCCTTGTTGTAGCTAGGAACTGACGGATTTCAGCTTCCCCTGTTCTCCTTTTCGAATATTTGTCAGCTATGTCAAGGTCCAGTTTGTATTTCTTATGCTGTTAATCGAAACCTTGCTTTTAGTTTTTATAAAGTGATTTATGGTAAAAAATACATTAAAATTATATATTTTTTTTAATTTTTAAAAAATAATTTTAATATCAACGAATTAAAACATCAAATTTTGTCAATTAAAATTTAACTTTTGAAAACCACTCCAAACACCCCCTAATCTTTGGTAATTAATGAAGTCCTGTTTGTTTGCTGGAAAGTTGTTTTCTTTTGAAAAATGAATTCCGGTAAAAGTGAATTCCTGGAAAGTGAATTTCGATGTTTGACAGTGTTATGGAAAATGAACTGGAAAACATTTTTCAGTGTTTGTTTGTGTTATGGAAAATGAACTGAAAAATAATTTATTAATAAATTAATTTTTTTTCAAGTTTATTAAAATAATGAGGAACAAATCTTACAAATTAAAAAGTTGAATAAGAATGAAATTGAAAAAAAAAAACATAAATTATCTCAAATAAAATAAATAATAATCAAAATAATAAAGATCAAATCTAAAAAAAAATGAAAGGTGAATAAATTAAAAAAATAATAATAAAAATTTCATAAATTATTTCAAATAAAATAAGTAACAATAAAAAAATAAGGACCAAATTTGATAGATAAAAATTTTCAATAAAAAAATGATAAGAAAAAAGCAAATAGCAATTATAAAATATAAGGACCAAAATTAATATAAAAATTAAATTTTAAGAGATGGAATTGAAAAATAAATATTCAAAACAAATTATATATAGCATTCAAAAGTTTGAGGATCAAATTTGATATAATCAGCAAATAATGATATTTCTAATTTTTTCACAATTTTAAGAAAATGTTTTCCGGAAAATACTTTCCTGAAAACCAAGACAAACAAGTACGGAAGCTTTTTTATGTTTTCCTTTCGAAAATCTATAGAAATCCTCATCTTTAGATGCATGCATGAAGATGAACTAGCATCTATCTCTATCATTAAAAGAGTTAGGTGCAGCAGTGGACAGCATTGAAAGATGAAAAGGTCTGCTATAAATGGTCTGCTATCAAATTTCTTTGCTGCCTTGTCATGCAGCCTTGAAAGATGAAAAACATGGATCATCTTTAGAAAATTAGATTTCACTTAAACGTGTGATTTACCCACATACCCGCAATTCGTGTCTCTTCTAGTTTAATTTAAATTGTTTTTTTTAAGTGTTTTTTTTGTTATTAAAATAATATTTTTATTTTTTTAAAAAATATGTTTGACATCAACACATAAAAATAATATAAAAATACTATTTTTTATTTATAAAAACACTATTTTTTTTACTAAAAAAATCATTTTTTTTTGTTCAAATGCAATGTCAACAGGTCTTCATAAGAGTTTTAAAAATATAAAAGAATATTTAAAGTGTAAATAATTTTGACTTTTATTAAACCTCATAAACTTGTAATCTATTTATATAAAGCTATTTTTCAACTAAATTATGTGGAAGCATGGATTAAATTGATTTATTTTATTGGTTCAAGTATAATTTTGATGAATGACAAAAATATGACTTAGTTTTTAAAATAGTTTTAAGATGATAATAACAAATTAAATTAAAAATATGATGCTATGGACTCTATTGCGTTTAGTGTGTGTGCATATTAACTATATGACAAAAGTATATGGCCGTCAAATTAAAAATCAAACTTATTTGAGATGATGATAACACTATAAAAAGTACACAAAAATCAATTATTAATTTATTTTTAAACCAATATAATATTGAAGGGTAATCAAGAAAAAAATAAAAAAAATTAAGAGAAAAAACTAGGATATCCAATCAATGGATGGACTTGTCAAACCTATGAATTGAATAATTTAGAATAATATGTTAAACCTGTGAATAAAATTACGGATATCAATAAAATTTTAGTCTTTTTTTTGTCAAAACTATTTTATATTAAACTATATAATAATAATAATAAAAACAGATGTGCGTGAAAATTAATAAACTCGCCATACAAAAGATGAAAGGAGATACCCGGTCCCTCACATCACGAGATTCTCAACCGGGTCCCCTAACAAAAGTAAATTCCCAATAGGATCCCCTCTTTGTCAAACTTTACCCAATTCACCCCCACCATGTCGATTTAGTTTGAGGATAGATATGCGTCTTCTTGAAAAATAAACGTTAAATTGACTCTCCATATCTTAGTTAGATGCAAGCCAATATGTCATTATGATATATATATTCGAATATGATTGTAATTCATCTGAGATCTAAAAGAAATTTATTTTAATTAATTTTTAATTTTCTTCAATTATTTATATTCCTTTAAAATAAATAAATTAGATTAAAAATGACATATCGTCATGGCAATCATTGTAAATCTCTAAAAATATATAAATACTCAAGCCTTGTAGAAAACAAGAGCGTTAATATATATTATATTCGAATTTATTTTTGTTTTCACGTACTCATCCCAAATATGCTGTCGTATTGGTGTAGATTGGAAGCTTTGAAATTCGATTGATAAATTAAAATTAAAAAAAAGATGGAATTCATCATATCTTTAGAGGAATGTAGCATGAGATGTATCCAGAAGACCAAACCAGGCATGGAGTCCCATATATGAGAGTAGAAATCCTTGGGCCATGGCTTGTCTGATTTAGGATTGGGCTCGGACTATCTTTTGTAATGGATATGGGCCGACTGTAAAATTAGGCTCAATATTTGTGGCAGAGTGGGCCCATTCTTGCTGTTATTTGAAAACATTCTGCTGAACCCATTTCTCCAAACCTCACCCTCCCCAATTTTGCTAAATTATTTCCAAACAAATACTTTACAATATGAACACAATTAATCAAGTGAATCGTATTCTAAACTTAAATTACTATAACCTTTCACTTTCGTACTCGCGGTTGAATATGGACCAATTTGTTTGTTAAATTATCCCTAAATGATATCTTCGTGACGATTTTAATGTCATTATCACAAATTATAAAAATAGTTGTATGTATTTAAGTTAATTTTATTTTCAAGTGGAGGTTTGGAGTCTTAACTCAACCTTCATGTAGCATCATCCAATACCTCGTGTCAAATTTAGGGTTATTTTGATTAATATTTCGAAATAAAAATAATATATATATATATAATATTTGGTTTAAGAAATATAAATAAATATATTTTTAGAAATATATATTTATTTTATTGTCATTATCGTTATATTTTATATCTATATTAATCAAAATCAATCTAATATAACTATAAGAAATAATTTGATATTAGTATGTGTGTATATATAGTGTTTTTACAAAAAAAACAATTATCAACAAAATCGATATACAATCAAACAAAATTTGTTTTTAAGTACTGTACAATGTTTTAATTTCTAAATAAACAAATTTTCAGTGCATTATTAAAGAAAAAAAATTCAAAATACTCACCATCAAGTGTTTAACATTAATTTTCTTTTAAGTTGTGGCTAGTTAAATAAAAAATTTCTCAGTTAATCATTGCTTTTATTTCCAACACATTGATGTTGTTACAATACCATGGTTGAATAAATTCTTAAGATCAATTATCTAGTAGGTGCATCGGTGGTAACTAGTAAGAGCTTGAGACTAAGAGATTTGCTCCTCTAGTAGTTACTAATATGATAAATATTGGAGGTTTACATGATCGTTAATTTTAGAACCCGTGGAATTAGTATAGGTGAGCGCAAGCTAACTTAGACACCGTGTTAAAAAAATAAAAAAAATCTTAATATCGATAAGTTTTGAGATCCCTCGCAAACATACAAGTTTTCATATCACGACTAATATCAAGTTCACTTTAGTAGGGAAAATGATTGGGTTGATGAAGCACATGCAATACAAACCTTTTTTGAAGGATTGAAATGATTTTATTGTATGGATGGAGATGATCAAGCCATAAGAATTCTTATACAAGTGGTGAAGAAAGGTTGTGTGTGAGAAGATCAAGAAGAAAGGTTGAAGAAAGAGTTGAACTCTTTTACTTATTTTTTTTTTTTATAATCATAAAACTCACCAACTCAATAGGTTAATAGATCATTGTTCAGTGAATTGCTAAGAGTTCATGACTCCTTTTATTTTTAATATTAGCATATTAAAAAAATTCAAAAACATAAAATAAAAAAAATAATTTATAATTTTAGTAGTTCATCGAAAATAATCCACTAACCTATTGATCTGGTGAGATTTATGATTATAAAAAAGGTATACTCGTATAATATATACATACATTTAATGGTATATAAACAAGAGATAGTTTGAGTTTATCCAAGCTGTCTTGTGTTTTCAATTGATTAGAGATTTTTAAAGGTTATTTTATATCTTAGCTGGTTGATTTTTTTTGAAATTTACTTTTAATATTAATATATAAAAATATTAAAAAAATATGATTGGCCTGCCCTATCAACCAGGAGCTTTGTGGTGAAAAGGGCACTACTCAACTTCTTCCAGTGTGGCGTCCGCTCAGGAAGACCCTTCCATGTGTGTTGCCATGTTAGAAGATTTGTGTTACCCTATAAAAATAAAATTGTTTCCTTAAGAGGACACCCCTATTGTTTTTTTTCCTTTCAAATATGGTCACTAAATAACAAATCTCAATTGCAAGTTAAATAGTGAATGCAATGTAGAAGGGCAAATTTAAAAAGAAAAAAAAACAATGATCGAAAAAATAAAAGAAAAGGGGTCACTGCTGAAATCCATCTCTCTCGAGAATCGGTAAACGACCGTATACTTCATGTACTGTTAAAATTATTCACCTCGTGTTATGAGGAACAGGTCAATAAATGTTGACTCGGCAACAATGTTGACTTTTTCCGTATAAACCTCGCGTTTTTCTCCAGAGTAGTTGGGACTTGGGAGTCCTTTCCAGGTGTGAACAATTATTTGGATATATAGTAATTTGATGTCAACAGAAGTTAACCTCGTATTTCCTTAATTTTCTGGAACAAAATACCTACAAACAATTGAAACATTATTCATCCAAGCCAGCTATCAAAATCACCAATTGAGTCTTAAATTTTTATGATTTTATGAGCCAAACATGTATTTACATGTGAAATCAAAACGAGCTCGAGAGTTGGTAAAATTGAACTCAACTAGTGCAAAATCGGTCCGATTTTACATGTTTATTAAATTTGTGACATGAACGTCCAAGTTAATTCTGAAATTGAGCTTAATAGTATTTGTTGATGATTTTGTGAGATTAAATATATCTTTGTAGTTATCTATTGGATCTAGCTGGTGTTTTATAGAGAAATATTAGATACATGAAATTATATCTTGTTAAATTATTAGATTAAAGAAAGTTCATAAACATATCATTTCAGATAGCCAAAAATATTAGATTAATCTCGTCAAATCTGTCAAATTAGACATTCATGTATTGTTTTGGACATATATAAAGTTTTAAATAAAATTATATCATGATTCTAGATGGGACAGGAACTAGATATTTCAATATTTTCAAATATATATGATAAACCTAGTAATTTATTTATAAGGGAGAAAACTATGTTTTTAAAATCATAATTGAAATCTACTAATATTATGTGAAAATTAGAAATTTAGACTGGATTTTAGCAAATGATGTAATAATCTTTTTTTAAAAGAAACAAAATTAAGATAAGTACAAAGATATTAATCCATTGATAAAAGATATTTAAGAGATTAATTTGATTCAAGTTATTTTTATTTTAAAATAAATTAAAATAATATTTTTTATATTTTTAAAATAATTTTTTATATTAGGTATTAAAATAATTTAAAGATATTAAAAAAATAAAAATAAAAATAAAAATAAAAATAAAAATAAAAATAAAAATTTAAAAAATGGTTTTATAACATAAGATGCGAGAGGCAGAGTGCAGCAGAGATTGCAGTCGTGCAGGCCTTGCTTGCACCATGTCAAAGAGTGGGTCCCTCCCTCCCTTCTCTTTATGACACCTACTCGCTGTCTGTTAGGGTTTAGTTGGTTGGCTCCCGCTAAGGGAGCCCAGTGGCGCTCACGCACCCACGTTGCCTCGTGGAAGTAACGTCCTGCACTGTCGATGTACTCGGTTTGTGCTGGCCGGCACGAGACTCGTTCGATGATGATGACGTGAGCATTAACTGAACGTGTGATCTGTTCGAATCTCCACTTCACGTGCACATCCTACGGTTATTATTCTTCCTCTCTTCCTCGCTCACGTGTACTGCACTCATTGTTTTATTTTTCATTTTTTTTAAAAATACTGCACCGTTTAAGAAATGATACAACTCTTCTTAAAACTTTGGGATTTTATTTTATTTTTGCCTGTATCATGCCCCCCAGTATCCTTCAATCAATATATTTAATTTTAATTATGGATTTTCTACGTCTCTTCTGTACTATTCATGGTGATTTGAGATTATTTTTAAAAATAATTTTTGTTTTAAAATACATTAAAATAATATTATTTTTTAAAAAATATTTTTAATATCCACACATAAAAAATAATTTTAAAATATCAATTTTATTTAATTTATTTTTTTTTCTTTTCAAAACAACTTTTAAAATGCATGCCAAACACATCTTAGAACTTTACATTAAGGTACGACTGTCACATAGGAAGTGTCTTGATTGGCTTATGGGATTTCCTCTCGGAATGTGAAGTTGCAGTGCTTTTCTAGTTAATTAATGGGATCCAGCTAGTGTGTATTCATTCATATGAAGAAATGCAAAACCCTAGCTAGCTAGCTAGCCATCCACTTTCCTTTTTTATTTTAAATTAAATAAATAATATTTTTAGATTATTTTTATATATTGATGTTAAAAATATCATAGTAGCTAAATCAGCTAGCTATAAAATTTATAATTATATTTTTAAATCCTTTCTTAAATTAACCAATTCTATTCTATTTCCGAAAGGCAATACTATATAGCCCAATTAAATCATTCTACGCACATGCTTAGAACTCGCTTAAACCTATAAAACACAAGATTGAAAAAAAAAAAAACTTAACATATTAACAACAAAACAGTATGTATTCATATTAGTATATGATGAACAATGTAGAATTACATGTTTGATAATCTTACAATTTATAAAATTAGTTAAGGTGTGTACAAATTAATATAGACACCCATGTTAATTTTCTGTCAAGTGTGCCCGTGTATGGTCGACTACGATAGAGAGTCTTTCACCATAAATGGAGAAGGGGAACGTGTGTGTCGACCATACACACACACACACAGATATATATATATATATATATATATATATATATATATATATATATATATATATTATGATTTAACATATTATTTATTGATATGATAGATAATTTATTTATCTACTCATCACCACGCATCGATGAAAACATATAATAATCTATATATTCGAAAATCCACACTTCTAGTTTTAGGGAAGTTCCTTAGAAAATTTTGATAGTCAAATAAAAGAAGATACGAGGGGCATTAGGATTGAAAAAGCAATGACTTGTAAGAGCACTGCAGTACTAAAGAAGATAGAATTTTTTAAGAAATAGGCAAGGAAGCAGTTGAATTGCGAAAATATTTGGGACTGTTTGAGATAGAGTGCAATGAGGTTACTTTTAAGAGTATTTCTTTTGTTAAAAAATATATTAAATAATATTTTATATTTTTTAAAATTATTTTTAACATAGTACAATAATATGATCTAAAATATTAAAAAATTAATTTAAAATAATAATAATATTGTTTTAAAAAAAATATATTTTTAAAATACAGTGTGTGTCGTTTATGGAGGCCATGACATTCGTCTATGTACCTTCCAACCACGCGGATTCTGTCATAACCAAGTAGTGGTTGAGTCCCATTCGTACGTTGTCCTAAAGATAGATTTTCTTATATATTAATTTTAAATTAAGTTTGCATAATCCACTCATGGCAAGTTGCAAATAATATTTCAGGTCTATGGACTAATAACCTTCATCAACCATAGTGATTAGTATATTTTTTTTAGGTTTCTTATCCAAAAAAAACAATAATTGTTTAGGTTTATCTTTTGTCGGGGTTACATTATTATATATGTTACATTAATTGCAAAGAAAGGTGAAGAAGAATCTAAAAACATGGGTTCTTTAATAAGTTGGGATCAGATACAAGAGGTGATCAATTAATTAATTAATTAATGTCTATGTACTTGCTATAAATAATATTAATTATCTTGTGTTGCAAGAAGGAGATCCAATCTTCTTTTAGAATGATGCGTATAAGTTATTCTGCAATGTCTAAAATTAAGATGTTGCTTCAGTGTATTAAATCCAGTTAATGATGAGTTATTAATTGATAATTCATTTAGCATGACTTATTGAAAAAATGATTTTTGACTTTACATGATCATAATTCAAAAGTGTTTTCATATATAAATAATTTATGACAGGAATTAATAAGTTAATATAAATATATATGTATGATAAATATTACTCAAAGTATTTTTTTTTTTTTGAAGAGTAGATGTAGTATAGTTAGAGTCCAAAAATCATTTTTTTTTTTAAAATGGTTAAATAAAAGTTTTGACTGAATTTTTTAATAAGATTTTTATTTAAATTAAAAATTTAATTCATTACCGGAATTAACTGTTTTTTCGAAGAGAATTTCCATCGGTATTGCAATGTAATATCTATCGGTAATTATTTTCCTGACAAACACATGAACGGGAACCGTTCTGTTAGTAAAACACTCGCCGATAGTTTTTTTTCTACCAGCTTGGGCCCCATCGACAGAAACACTTTCTGTAAATTTACCAACAAAAACATCGACTATAACTCCATCGGTATATTTCATCGGTGGTGTTGTTAGAACATACCATCGGTGTTTTCATTGTTAACATTGGTAACTCTATTCTGTCAAAAACAATGTCATGTCATCGTATGTGATAAGTTTTTTAATCTCATTGTAATTCTCTCATTATTTGCCACCGAGAGTCACCGACAACATCATTTCGTTGATAGAGGTGTCGGTAGAATACTAACAGAAATAACAATGATATCGTTTCAACAATGATATTATCAGCCAAATACCATCGGTATTTCAGCATGAATCAACTAATTTCCGGTAGTGATTCTAACCAATTATATTTGTGACTTTTCTACGAGTCAAAAGTTAAAAAAAGATCAATTTGCAAAAATCATACCAAACAAGACCTAAATAAATTCTTCCCAAGCTTCCAGTAGGTAATTCATGGATAATTTAGCTTGGTGGTGGTGGTGGTGGTTCTTGGATCCATGGTTTGTGGATTATTTAGCGTTTGCTCTTCTATCTTCTATACAAGGGCTGAAATGTGGGTTGCAGTCGAAATGGCATGGTGATTAGATCAAAACAAAATTGAAATTGAAATATACGGATTGATTAACTAATTAATCTGTGGCATAATTAACAATCATTGCTTGATTGTGAATCCTCACATGTAATGTTTTTTTTAATTTCTCTTTGAATTTATGTCTGGTTTATTGAAAACACTTACTTGAAGGAACGTTAATTAGATTATGAACACATGAGCAAGTTTGCATGGTGGTGATTAGAACCTGGTTTCATGTCTGCGATAAATCATGTACATTTCAACATCCAAGACATTAGACACCAGTTCATGTCTCATCTGAGTTTATCCGGGGAAGAAATTCTAGGGAGTTAAGACTTGAATTCTACTAGTTTTAGAGTTGAAAATACAAGTTGAAGGGAAGGCTGGAAAGATAATAATGCATCCAAGGATCGGGCCCCCTGCCAGCCCCTCTCTGTGCGAACCCTAATGCATGAATCTGATCAGAGCAATTAATAAATAATTAACCACTAGCTAGCATGTCAACGAGGAAAAAAATCATTAACCACTACGTACCACGTTTTTCTATCAGAAACAACGAAAGAAAGTAGGAAAGCTAGCAACATAGGAATAAAGAATGTGCCCAGAACCAATCGGGGTTCAGAAATCAGGGTCTTTTCAGTCATTTCATGCTCCTCCCTCTCTCAAAAACACACACGATAAACCAAGCTAGCTAGATGATTGTATATCCTGAAAGGTAATTAGGGAAATCGTGGGACCAGTGGTTTCTATTTCTCCACTGATTCTTCTCTGCTATGTTGTCGTACAAGGGCTCAGACAAATCCCTCCTCTAAACAGACAGCTTGTTTTTGTCTTAAAATTTTCTCTCTTTTGTCCAGCCACTAAGCAAATCTCCTTCCCCCTCTATATATAACCTAACCCTCTCTTTTCCTATAAACAACTAAGCCAATTCCCTCTCCTCTCTCTCTCTTGCTGATCACATCAAAACATCTTCATCAATGGAGGAGCTCATGATGAGGAAACAGCCAGTAGCTTGTATCCCTAAATCAATTACTCCATCGCCAATCACCATGCATAAAGATTCACACACGATAGCCAAAGTCAAACCAAAGATACGCATAATCCACATCTTTGCTCCAGAAATCATCAAGACAGATGTCGCAAACTTCAGAGAGCTGGTACAACGACTCACAGGAAAACCAACCGGCCAAAAGGGGGGTTGCCGGCAGAAACCAAGAAGGGCGAGAACACAAGATCAACCAAGAAACTGCGACGACGACTCATGGGACGACAAGCCTATTATGAACAAGAAAGTTGATCAGCTAAGAAGCGGGTTTGGGAGTAGTTTGGGGTCTAGAGAAAGAGTCAAGGAGGAAGAAGAAATGTGGAATATCGGGGCATGTTCAGGAAGCTTCTTAGGTGGATTTACAGATTTGGATGGGTTCATTCAAGAACTTGGTGAATTTCCATTGCTGCCTATGGACGTTAATCATATGCAAGAGCTTGGACAGACTCAACTTGCCTAAATCAATATTGGTTTTTCTTTTATTCCCTTGCAAAAGTTTGATCTTTTTCTTCTTCTTTCCCTTTTGGATATATATTATGGGTCTAATTTAGATGGTTTAATTAACTGAGTTTTTCTGCATATCGTTGTTTCCATTTATTTTTTTTATAATTTCCCCAATCTCTCTTCATGTAAATACAAGGGGACGATCTTTTTTTATATATATATATATATGACTTGCAGACCAGATATTGCATTTTCTGCTGTATTTGAATGTGATAGAGAAGTAAAGTAAATATATATTTTTCTTAATTTTTCAAAAAAATCTGATTGCTTTTGTTTCTTTCATTTGGATGTTGGCTATGACCCTTGTCTTATCCATGAGGGTCTCTCTCTCGCTCTCTAACTCAGTGAAGAACATATTGTAGGGTTTTGTAGACCACACATGAACGTGCAAAACTCAAACACATTTATATATATTTGATCAATAAATTACTTTTCTTGCAAGACTTATATTGTAATTCAAGAATTGATTTTTATTACAGCTAGCCGTCTCTCATTAATGTCTGTGTACATTGTTCATGCATCTGTCTCCGTCCCTGTCTCTCTCTCAATTCTAGCTATTTTTCCAAAAATTTGATCACCATATATGCGCATGCAGTGAATATAGTCCGAATCTGGAGTGATTTTTAGGTGATTGAGAATATGGTAAAGGTTATTTTTAAAAGTATATATTTTTTTAAAATGTATTTAAATAAAAAGAATTAAATGAAAATAAATTCAGATTTCAATTAACAACAATCTGAGCTTTACTCTTAAACATCTCCTCTAAAAATTAACAAATACAAGTCCTATATGTGAAATCCTTTTTCCTGCTAAGTTGAAAGATTATCGATAATCTTCGACCAACAATTTCTTTAATATATATTGTGAATTTTATATATCACTTGGTTATTTTTTTTTATGTATATTAATATATGGTATTGTAGATTTTGTTGGGTGGCCATTGAAAATTAAAATGAGATCATCGCAACTTAATTAAATGCCACAAATTCCATTCATGTGATGTTAATATATATATATGGCAATTGCTTGCGTATATAGATTAATTTGCAACAATTAAAATAAATTAATTTCTAAAGCTACCAATAACTCATATACGTTGATATACTTCAACTTTAATTATAAAGTTTAATCTGTACAACTCAAAGACTTGTATATTTTGTATTTTAAAAGCGCTGGTAGCAGAATAAAAATGACAGATTGATTATAAATATGAGAATAAGAAATCGATCGCTCTTAACCAATACAGCCCAAGTGTGTTGGTAAGATTTTTATTAAACAATGACTTAGGGAAGAACAGTCACAAGTCAACGATTTTCTTTGCAAATTGCAATATTATTACTTAGTGTTCGAGGCGGCTCGTCAAGAGATGATTAAACCAGTACCCCTTACGAAAGCTAAAGGGTAATTTTGATCGGATGGATGGCAGATGAGATTGGAGCCACCCGTCCGCCATGTTTCTCCCCTTTACTTTACCATATCATGATCAAGCTGACGACGCTGTAGTCCCCTTTACCTTCATATTAGAATACAAATGAGACTTGCTTGGCCATGAGTTGATGTTAATTTCTTCGGGTTAACACAACTAATTCTCCACGGCTTGGACTGGTGATCTTAGGCCACAACACCTCTTGGATCGATGAGGAGGTTTTTTAGGAGACATAGGGTAAGAAATCATTTCATTTAAAAGGTTAAACTGTTATGTGAGGCTCCAAAATATAATATCCCACACGTTTGAAAGTATTCCTGCAACTCCTTATTGTTATATTCCCCACCATTGTCAGAGCGGAGAATCTGAAGTTTGGCAGAGAATTGGGTCTTGCTCATCGTATGGAAAGAGCGAAAAATCCCTGCCACTTCATTCTTATGTTTGATCAGATATAGCCATGTCATGCGGGTGCAATCATCCATAAAAATTACAAACCACCTGATGCCTAAAGAAACTGAGACGGGAGCTGGTCCCCATACATCCGAGTGAATTAGTATAAATGGTGTCTCACACCTTTTTGAATTTATTGGATAAGAAACTCGATGACTCTCGGCTAAAATGCAGGTTTTACATTTCAACGTTGAATTGTCTAAGTTGGAAAACAAATTGGGGAATAAATGTCTTAAGTAGGAGTATGACGGGTGTCCCAAACGGTGATGCCACAACCATATATCACGTTTTTTATTACTGAGGTGACGAGCAATGTTCGCCTGATCGACTTTGAAATCATCAATGTAGTACAATCCCTCTCATTTAGTACCACGACCAATAATCTCCCTGGTTAGAATATCCTGAAACAAGCATATTTTTGAATACATTAGTACACGACAATTCAAATCCTCAGTAACTTGCCCTACCGATAATAGTTTATTGGAAAGAGTTGGAACAAGTAAGATATTTTATAATGAGAAAGAGGATGACAATGCTACTTCTCCAGCCCCTATAACTAGATATTTTTCACCGTTTGCATTGGTTATGCATGTCCATTTTGGCTGAGTCGTTTCAATAAAATCTTGTGGATCAAATGTCATGTGGTCAATTGCCCCAGAATCAATAATCCAATCATTGTTACCTGATTCATTTTGGGCTAGGGAACAGTTCGCTACTGCTGATGGTGAAAAATCCTTTTGAGATACAAGAGAAAAATGAGGGTTGATTGAAGGTTTTTCTTCATCAATTGCAGCACGACCACTTTCAGTCATGACAAGTGCAGCACAACCATTTTCATGTTTTTTCTTTGTCTTGAGTTCGTGCCACCAGTCTGCATATCCATGGAGTTTGAAACAAGTTTCCTTCATGTGTTTCATATTCCCATAGTACTGTTCGCACCCCCTCCCTCAATTTGTGTTCGTGACTTTATGCATGTCTTCCCATCTACTATTATCTGAAGAGAAGGACGTTGTTGCGATCTTTGTCCCCCTTTTGATATCATGGCCATGCTGGAACTTGTATTTGCCTTGTTTAACATCACCATTTGTCTCAGATCTTCTCATCGAACATGGGCATACGCCTGTTCAACTGTTGGAACAGGATGGAGTTGAAGCACATCAACTCGAATCTTGTCCAAGCGATCATCAAGTCCATCCAAGAAAGTATAGACTCTATCTTCCTGTGTAATAGAGTTATACTTCTGTATATCAACCTCACACTTCATGGGATTTGGGCTTCTAAAATCGATCTCTCTCCAAAGACTTTGAAGAGTGTTGTAGTATGTCTCGATTGATCCTTCCCCCTGTTTGAGTTCTCTTATTTTTTTCTCTTGAGATCGTAGACTTGTGAGGTGTCGGAGCCATCAAAATACGTTGTGGCAACAATATCCCATACTGCCTCGGCTGTTGGAAATTTGATGTAATTTCCAATTAACTTTGGTTCCATAGAGTTTATTAGCCATCCCTTTACCACTGCATTTTCAGTTCTCCATTTCCTTAAAGCAGGGTTTGTCTCTATAGGTTGTGGAAGATCTCCATTTATGTATCCCAACTTGTCCTTGGCAGAGATATACATCTCAACCACTTGAGACCATAACCCATAGTTCGTATCATTCAATTTGATACCGATCGGTGTAGCAACAACATCGTGAGTTGTTGCAGTTGTTGTCTGACTCAACATCTGTGTTAGTTTGGATGTTAAGTCAAAAGGGTTGAAGGATCTGTAGGGGAGGTAAGGTCTGTCATTTTCTCAATCTTCTAGAGTTTTGTCTTTTGTCTCCTTCTTTCTGTTGTCTCGCAGAAAAGGAAAGAAGGAAGAAAAAAATTGACGGATCCTAGGATTGAGGCTCTGATACCATGTAGAACAATATTCTTTCTTATTCAAATAATACTGAATGTGTACATGTTCTTATAGCATATACAAGGATGCTAAGTATGGAAAGTAATAACTATTTACATAGAATTTGGCTAGGATCATGGTGACCCATATTTGCTCCAATGACAGCTCATGCCAACATAGTTGAGGTTTAAATCCATGAGCTCCCCATATTCTAGGCCATGATCAAGTCCCCATGGTTTAAATCCATGCAGGATGAGGTTTACTGAATGTTGGAAAGCTCCCGTTAGGGTTCAAAAGCATTAGGGTTAGAAGCTGACTGGTAAAGCTTGCCATTAGAACCAGATGTGAGCCCGAGGAGGATAAAGGGAGGCCTTAGGCTTCCATTGTTTGTGGAGAAGCCAAGAATAATTTACACATGAATGGAAAGAAGTCATGATTTCACAAATATTAAAATTACAACTAAAATGTAGAGATATTTCTGGTTTTAATAAACTATAAATGTTAATTATTCTAATGTTAATAAGGAACACACAATTGTTTAAATAATGAAATAAATCAAAGTAACAAACAAAACTCGAATTAAATAAAACTCTTAAGCCTAAAATAATATAACAATAACAAGAAAAACAAGCAAAATTCTGAAACATCAACTTCCAAGCCTATTTAGGCATGAAAAAGACTTCATGTGATAGACACTTAGCTGATCTTTTGTAGCATCAAGTTTTGTACAAGTGCCTTCATAGAATTCCAGTCTAATCTATCAATCATATTAAAAATATTTATATTCATTTTCATCAACAAGCTTGCTTTACTTGTTGATCTAGTTTAAAATGTAATCTCCTCTTGAGCTCTCCGGTAGGTACATGATGCAAGTCAAAGGGGCTGAGCATTTTCCCTCACACACACACACACACACACACATATATATGATCACAGATTAAGAACACTATAAAGTGATTGGCCCTTGTACTTGGCACCGCAAAGTTTTGATACCTTCCCTCCCACTAATGACTATTTCCAGCATTATTAAGGCTGTTGGTGATTGCCAGCCATTACTTCTGCCAAAGTCAAAAGAAACCCGATTAGAAAATTAGGATGGACATCTAACTACTTATCTAATGGAGTCTTGAGAAAAGTCCTATGAGCAGGAAATCCATGTAACATGGGAAATAGGGCAAAAATCTCTCTCCCCAAGTGACGTAAAGGCAAGCTTTTGAAACAATATTGCGTTGAGGTTTAGGTAGCATGACAGCAAAGCACATTGTAGCCACACCGCACGGCACCCTCTACAACTTTTGGCAAAAACTTTCATTTTCAAGCAGTGAATAAATACTATTCGTCAAATAATTTTATTCTTTCTATGGAACTGTACAGATCGCTAGTGTATGAATTGAAGAATTAGACAAAACCACGAGGGTTGAAAGTATGAGCAGATGGTGACCCTCAAACAAATCACCAGTATCCACCCACTAATTTTTTTTATAGAAACCGACAACTTGATCTCAGTCAATTATAGCTCGAGAACATTTCTGAGAGGAAAGTTTCATCAGTTTTTGTCAGTCAAGGTTATATTCTCAACCAGCAAGCATGTAAACGCGAAAATAAGCATACAGTGGAATGAATCCCCCATCTTAGAGTGATTGAGAGAGAGAGAGAGAGAGAGTTGACTCTACATTGTATTAGACGTGGAGAAAAAAAATAATAAACAGTCAGTTTTCACATCTCTAGCTCTCATACTCTGCAATTGGTTCTGCCATTTGAGAGGCTGGTGCATCCAACCTTGTAACAACTTCGGGTACTCCAGTAGAATCCCTTAATATCTGTGTCAAAAACCAGGAGAAGACTTGTAATTTGATAATGTCTACAATTCCTGGTTTAGGTTCCTACATATCTGTCCCAAAGCTAGTTGCTAATTCTTTGAGATTATCCTGTTCTTTTGCAAATGAATGATGTGGTTAATAATTAGATTGATGTCCATGCAAGGTATTTCTGCATGACCATCCCTTAGCAGAGCAATACAAGTGATTATATATGTGCACTTTTCACCCACTTTTGCAATGAGAATACTTGGATGATAATCTAAGGACAAGATGCCTGTAACTGCAAAATGATGTGATAGATTATATAAGTTGAATACTTACAAGTATCTCATCATCAAGATAAGAAATCATGAAGAGTCTCTGGAAGGTACTGGCTGCAGGCATAGAGAAATGAATTAGAAATTTACAAACATCCAAGCATGAAAAGCACGGCATCATTTGGTATTATAACCTGATAACCTATGAAATTCGAGTTTCTTTTCATTCAAAATTTGTTGCATTGAGAAGGAGATTAGAAGTGAATAATTCCCAGTACTATGAGTAAAAAAACATAGAACTTCGAAACAAGATCATCATCCCATATTCCTAAATCAATTCCAAGGGACCCAAAATATTGAAAGGCAGTGGAATTTCTAGACCCGTTAAACTTAAGGGATTAGAATAACCCTCGATTGCTAATGAGATCATAGGAGGTCTAAGAACAACACGTGCAGTTGATTAGTAGCAGCACATATAAAATGTCTCACAATTAATCATATACAGTGCTCCAAGGTCAAAAACTTTAATACAGTGCTCCAAGGTCAAAAACTTTAATACAGTGCTCCAAGGTCAAAAAACTTTAATACAGTGCTCTCAGAAAAATACTATCCTTGGTATAGCGATGGAACACAATTCAGAAACACACAAAAAACTCTAGAAGACTTTAATCGATGATTATTAAGTAGTGGATATAGAACTATAGAACTAATCAATGATAAATTAAAAAGAAAAACAGTTTTATTTGGAAATTGTTACAAATCTACAAGGAATTAGAATCACAAATGAAAACGTAAGAGATGCGTGTATGATATTTACAAACACCTCAGGACAAGTTTCTGACTCAAAATTTTGATTTTTTTCAAAGAATGTTGGCAGAAACATTGCATAGAATAGGCACAAGAGCAATGTGAAAGTCAAGCTACAATTACAGCTTTATGAGTTGCTAGAAGGGAGCATCCGTAAAATGTACAGGAACAACAAAATGCCTGTCGCTTCAGACCTTATATGGCTTGGGGTCTAGAGATTCTCCATTCTTCTTTTCTGGCTAGGAAGGAGAATGCTAAAATAAGATTATCAAAATATCAAAATGCTTACATAGAGGAATTTTCAGCCCGCTAGAAAAGGCATCCCTAATAGAAACAGGAATCTGTTGGGCCGTGCTAAGAGCCTGACCAATTGCACCTTTTAGCTGTTCAGGCACTGTTTCTTCGATGACAGTTGGTGTCTCAAGGATCCCTTCAACATATTCCTCTTTCATTCTGAGAGGTCCCTCCACTGTTAATTTGGATGACAGAATGAATTTGCTTTCTATCTGCAGTACACGGAAGAAAAATTCAAACCAAAGCTCAGAAACATAATACAAGAGCAAACATAATTTACAGCGGTATCAACTGGAGAATCTTCATCTGATCATGGTCGCTATATCAATTCCATGATATTTATGGTTCCTTCATTTCCATTACATGGATATCACTATCAACAGGCATGTCATTATTATATATATCAATTTATGCAATAGTTAACTGAAGGACACTAGTTTGAGGTGTATTTTGGTCTTGCATAGACTTAAACCTTGGTTTTAACTCAATTAGCCAACATCTTCATGAAGTACACATCTCAGTAAGATTCTGCTTGCTGTATGCAGGTATAAGAAACTTCTCTATTTATAAGAAATTTAGTGCAAGGATATTTTTCTAATTTTCATTGATCACGCATTTTTGCAGATCTAGCGACTAGGGCATTCAAAGATGGAAGGATACCGAGTTTAATAGTTTCATATGTGCAGTAACCTTCGCATTTCCATCCTTAATCACCACGTCCATTTTGGACAAATTAGCCAAATTTGAAGGAAACCTCCTGCAACAGTTAGGATTCCCTTGTAAGATTGTGGCAACAATAAAAATTATCACATTCCTCATAGGAATTAGAAAAGGATGAAAAATGAAATCTAGAAACAAAGACTCGTCAATATGGTACTCACTCAAATATAAACCTGGCAGCAGATAATCCAGGGCTTCCGGCACCAAACCACTCAAAGTTCCATCGACCTTCCAAAAATGGTGACCTGTATCTTGATAAACATGTAAACATCTCACAAAAACAACATAGAAGCAAATTGAAGTACTCTGTTAAGCACCTACGTAGTTGGTCGAGGCGTTGGATTGAGACGCTCAAGACCAGTTATTCTTTCATTCACATCAATCCGCTGCATATCTGTTGTCTTTCCAGTAACCAGAGCTTCAAAGCCCCCAGAATCTTTGAACTAAATCAAGAGCATAGCATTACACAAACATCAAAAGAAAACCTTAACAAACATCAAGAATTTCCAAAGCCATACAATTTGCTGTTTTCATCAAACAAACTAAAAATGATCATCATTTAAAGCAAGGGTATTGGTGATTGCCGGACAAATTATTGCATTAATTCTGTGAATTAGTTAGCCAGGGATTCTTTTCAAAGCTTGAGAAAGCTTATGAAGCTTTGACCACTGGCTTGGAGTCATACTGATTATGTCATTTGTAATGGAAAAATGGCATTCCTTTGGCAGGACAATTGGTGCCAAGGGCCTATTGATCCAGGCTTCAGGACAGAGATTTATTTTTTATTCAAGTATCCAAGAGAATGCAACAGTTGCTGCTGTTATTCAAGGAAATGATTGGACATGGCTTCTTGGAAGATCTGAAGCAATGGCAGAATCACAGACAACCATTTGTGGCTTAATCTTTCCCTATTCAGAACAAGGTTGAGTGGCACAACTGTTACGGGCCTCTTGATACATTCCAAAAACATGCTTTACAGCTCTAACAGCTATCCTAAACAACCGAAGAATGATATATACAGGAAATAGCATAAATCCTGTACATTCCCTATGTTATCAAGCATCAGAGAGCAAGAACATTTACTTATTTTTCTCATGTCCAAATGCAAGAATAATTTGCAAGCCAAATAATATTCACACGTGGGATTGGGATATTAATTTTTTTCAGGTCAAGAATAATCTGAGAAAGAAACATTTGTGTTTTTTTTTTTTTTTTGCTAAAATTCACAATACATATTCGCATGGCTTCATGTATATGCTATCTTGAAGGAAATGAATCATTGGGGGGTAATTTTTAGCAAAGAAAACAGGTGGTGAAGGTAAATAGAATGGTTCGGTATATTTTGATCCGAATCAACATTTTCTTTTTGCAGGAATTGGGGCTTGGTACTCTTAGCTACTGCAATTTTATATAGCTAATTGTACAGCAACGTTTTTAGCATGCAAAAATACTTCCAATATTCAACAACAAGAAAAGGGTTTGCAGTTGTCCGTTCCAAAGCATTCAATTGCACATATAAATCATTAAATTGTATCGAAACCTAAAAAAAAATCGAATATAAGTTTCTTATAATCTAAGGAAAAGAGGAGAGAGAGAGAGAGTAATTACAGCGAGAAGCAGAGATTCCTTAGCAGAAAGTCTCTCCATTTCCTTAGCATAAGTAGCTGGAGCTCCTCCTTGTACAGCCTGCTGTACCATAGCTGTGCAGGCCATTCTCCAGCGGATTCCCCGGTAGCCTGAGCTCCTCCGGCAATTCTCTGGTAAATTGGTCAAAGATTGAAACGAACAGAGCGAAGGAGAATGGCGTGAGCGAACTGCAGAGATTGTAGGAAGCGAGCATCCTTGGATTAAGGAAGATGACGATGAAGAAGCCATAAATTTGAAGAGCAGCTGAGATTTTTCTTTCAGTAGTGTCTATTGTTCTCGCCTGTTCTGTCATGGTTCGAGCACGAACCCGTTTTTACTCTCTTTATTTTATCTTAAATTAAATAAATTCTATATTTGAGAATACATGAAAACAGCGAGCACGTTACGTGTGATACAAGAAAATTACAATTCGATCCTTATTTCTTATGAAAATGATGAATTTAGTCCCTCAATCTTTAGTTTCTCAAGTTAACCTGTAAAACTAGATATGTGCTCATTTTCTCAATTCACCTTTATTTATTTTGTAAAATGGTGGTTTTACAAGGATAATTTATTTTAACTTATCTTAATTACCACTCACTTTATAATTCAAGCAATGAGCTCCCGGTGCATATTACATATAATATATGAAAATTAAATAAATATATATCGTGTAAATTATATTTTGAATTAATAAGTTGAAGAGTGCATGCCAACGCTCTCACGGTAAGTCGGTATAGTAAATATTAGGTGGTTCAGTGGTAAAATTTGGGAATAAAAGGTTTGAGTCTAGTAATTATTAATATAATAGTTACCGGAGACTTACATGATCGGTAAAGATGATGTAAGCTGACTTGGATACTCATATTAATAAAAAAATATTATTTAAAAAAAATATAAATAAATGTTAGGCAGTTTAGAAACGAATATAAACACATATCATGTGATTCTATTTCGATATAAAAGCTCACCACTTATGTTAAAATAGATATATTGCTCAACCACGTTAGATTTTATGTTTTTTTTCTAGTTTAACTTTTATTGCAATATTCATTAATAATTACAATAGTTTTTCACAACAAATCTATAGTTTGGTTTTTATTTCACTTTGCAACTAGCTTTTTAAGAAAATTATACTTTATATTCTCAACTTTAAAGGTGGTGACACTTTACAAGTGCTAATAGCATATAAAATTGCAATAATTTTATTCACGTGCGATGAACTTTCATGATGTGTCGATACATATGGCATCTTATATCATTCGTAATTTACAGAGGTTATAGAAAAGGTTATACATAAGTAATAGTAAAAAAAAGATTGAGATTAGTAGATGGCTTATTTAATTATACATTTCTTGATGCCTTATTTGAATTTAAAGAATTTATGGAAACCTTTGAGTCTTAGAGCTTTAATTAACTTGAATTAATTCAGATTATTCATCTATACGTATAGAATCACAACTTACACAAGAAAAAATCATATTGAAGAACATAATTTTCTCGCAATTTGCTTGGTCAAAAAGCAAATAGGACTAGATAGTCAAATAGGAATATCTTGAGTTTCTAGAGATTCAAAAATCCACAATCATCTATACGTATAGGAATGCAAATTTTATGAAGGATTCAAAACCAGAAAAAATTGTTTTGAAGAACATAATATGCTCGCAATTTGTTTGGCAAAAAAACCCAAGTAGAACGAGACATTCAAAAAGGAATATCCCAAGCTTTCGATATTGAAATCAAGTGATTCAAAAATCTAAAGTCATCTATACTTATAGGACTACAACGTGCATGAAGGATTCGAAGCAAGAAAAAATCATTTTGAAGAGCAGAATTTTCCCGCAATTTGCTTGGTCAGAATCCAAATAGGACTGAACATTCAAACAGGAATATCTTCGACTTCCACTATTGAAATCAAACGATTCAAAAATTCATAATCATCTATACGACAAAACTACATCATAAAGGATCCAAAGCAAAAAATAATATTTTGAAGAACAAAATATGCCCTTATTTTTCTTGGTTAAAAAGATCTTCTTATCGATTCAAAAACTAACAACGTTGATCATCCCTACCTCACTAAGAATCGACATAAGAAAGTGGGCTCTAGGATCCAATAAAAGTTCAGATCAATTCTTGAACATGTTATGAACGACAACATATAGCTAGGATCGTTAGATATTGAACGAAACCAAATCAGATTCAAAGTTTAAGTTGAAAAAACACTTTGGTATTAGAATAAAATTGCAACAACAACAAAGTCAGTGCAAATTTTGAGGCATTCATTCAACCTTAAAGACTAGATAAAGAAAAAATAACTTTAGCATTATGAAGATTCCTAATTAATCTAAGAATCTTGACGATTTCAACAACAAAGGAGGAGGATAAGAAAAAGAGAAAGCAACAAAGACAAGGTTGGAAAAAAAACTATTTCTATTCCATCATCCACTATACGTGAGCACATGATGACTGTGAATTTTTGAATCACTTGATTTCAATATCGAAATAACATACACCTCTAATTTATTATTTTCAGCACGTGAGGTCTAAAATGGTAACAACAACTAGGCTAATAAACAACTAATTTATTAATTTCTCAAAAATATAAGGATTAAGTTGCATTTTACTTGGCTAATTAAAGTGAAAGGGCATCTTGGGCAGACATGATGAGTGGAGAGGAGTTGATAGCCTTACAAACTATTTGAGATGTCCCTTGTTTATGCCTTTACAATTAGGGTGTGTTTGGTATTTCTTTTGCTTTTATAGTTGAGGTTTAAAAAAGGCAGTTTCATGAAAAGCACTTTTACTACGGTTCAAAATAAGTAGTGAAGTGTTTGGTTAAAACTCTAGTTGAGTTTGAAGTTGATAAAAAGCAGTTTCGTGTGTTTGGTTATCATGCTTTTCAGTATTACTATCAACTTGTAAAATTAATTTAAAGAACACACACTATAAATTGTTTTTAAATTTTGTAGATTAATAATCATAACAATAAAATATAATTAATCATTCATGAAAAAACAATTTCATCACGAACAAATATTTTTCTTTCCTTAGGATTGATTTGTATCTACATATTTTTTAATTTTTTTTAGATTTTTTTTAAAACAAAAAACAAATTGGGCCTAAACAAGCCCAGCCGAATTGACCCAAAGCCCAACTCTAGTGGGCTTGGGCTAGGGTGATTGCAGGGCCAAGCTGAGTCCAACTTTAAAAAGGGAGACATGAAATGGTGTGTTGCACTGTTCACGTCTTCTTCACGTGAACAGTAGCGCCCGACCGACCACGATGAAAGCTTCAACGACCGATGCCAATGGGTATAGGAGGCCGAGGTAGTTCTTCTTGTGATGGTGACATCGAAAATGGTGGC
>CM063603.1:3926554-3943373 GCA_032356905.1 Salix exigua | reverse complement strand
TCTTAATTTTGATTTGTAAGTCTGGCATTGGTTAATTTGGACTCTTACTTTGTAGTCCTGGAATTATATTATATTTTTCAAAAATATTTTTATAGATTTTCAAAAGTAGTAGTTAAGAAATTATCAATAAAAAACCTACTAGAAAAGATATATCAGCACGTAAGAGTTTATGAACCCAATTGATATGAACCTTTTGGGATCAATAGGAGAAATCGTCTATATATAAGTGAAAATAATGGATTAAACACTACTAGATATGCCATACTCATTGGAGATATTTATCAATAATTACTCTAAATATGATAAAATAAAAAATCATTAGTTACCCCCATAGGTCCAAGTTAAGAAGAGATACAAATAAAAGTGAAAAATAAAATTTTAAAAAATGATTTGAATGTTGCAAAAACTAATAAATAAATGATTTATATCTTGAGTTACTAGTTTTTACAATTTTGAAAACTAATTAATGGATTGAATCAATTAAGAAAAAATCTTGGTAAAAACAGACACTTTTATCATGTTAATGTAAACAAGGCGTTGGTAAAAACAAGACACTTTTATTATATTAATGTAAACAAGGCGTTGTCTCGAATCAAATGTTTTCCTCTTACTCAACTCATTTTTATATACACGAGCTCACTTTTATTTTCTTTTATTTATTATATAAACACTTCATGAAAATCTTCTTTCTAACGTGTGGTAATAGATTCTATATATACTCTTTACACTCGGTCTTTTGTGTTTTACTAATGTGAAATAGTCTTTTGAAATATTTATTGTAATTATTTGATAATTTACAAACACATAATTATTCTTATATAAGTTCAAAGTTGGATTAAAAATCCAAGAGTGTCGATATCAAAGCAATATGCCTTGAAAAGCTTGGGTGGTTCTATGGCAACGGGAAACTCATTTTCCAAACTCATCCTCAAAATCGATTCGTGTGCAGTGTAAATATCATGTTTTTCAAAACCATTTTTCAAACAAAAATAAATAAGCATAACTAAAAACAAAAAATTAATTAATTCATTTCAAGCATGAAATATGACATTTTCCAAACGTTAAAACTGGATTACATGGTAATTATTCAAATAAAAACATTATGATTTATGGTTATCACACGAAAGTAGATTGAGAACACATGAAAAGAAACAACATTCTAAACACAAATACCCCAGATACTTAAAATAGAAGAAAGCCCAAATGACCCCAATAAAGTATCGAGACCACCAATAAATTAAGGCCGCCAGTCAGCTGCATTGCTTCCGGTTCCCGTCCCAGTCGTATATCCGGTGCCATCAGTCCCAGTCGTATATTCAGTCGTATATTCAGTGTCATCAGTCCCAGTCCTGAATGCATTGCGGCCGGCACGCGTATTATGGTCAGGGGTACTGTCACCTGGAAGCCCATCTGGATATATGATCTCCACACCCTCCTCCACTTGCCTACCATATGGCTGTCTGTTTCCATATCCGGTGCCGTCAGTCCCAGTCGTATATCCGGTGCCGTCAGTCCCAGTCCTGAATGCATTGCCGCCGGCACGCGTATTATGGTAAGTGGTACTGTCACCTGGAAGCCCATCTGGATATATGATCTCCACACCCTCCTCCATTTGCCTACCATGTGGCTGTCTGGTTCCATATCCCGTGCCGTCAGTCCCACTTCTGAATGCATTGCCGCCGGCACGCGTATTATGGTCAGTGATACTGTCACCTGGAAGCCCATCTGGATAAGTGCTCACCATACCCTCCTCTTGCCCACCATATTGCTGTCCGGTTCCATATCCGGTGCCGTCAGTCCCAGTCGTATATCCAGTGCCGTCAGTCCCATATGAATGTCCGGTGCCGTCAGTCCCAGTCCTAAATGCACTGCCGCCGGCACGCGTATTACGGCGGGAGGTACTGTCACCTGGAAGCCCACCTGGATATGTGCTCACCATACCCTCCTCTTGCCCACCATAATGCTGCCCGGTTCCATGTCCTCTCATAGCCGACGTTTGATGAGCGCCCATGGGGTAACCAGTGTCCTCAGCTGCTGAATGGGTGTATGTGTCATGGCCACTTGTCAGGCAACCACCAGTAGCTTCACTACTATAATAACCTTGGCCTCCAGTTGCTGAAGCACCATACTTCGACGACGCCTCTCTGTACTGTTTTGCCTCTTGTTTGTCGAGCTCTGCTTGTGTTATCCTCTCTTGTTTCCTTTCCCTTGCCATTTCTCTCTGCTCTGGATCATGCGTAGTCATATTCTCCACCTGCGGAAAATTTGCATTAGGCCCAATTAGTTAAACTATAAAAACGGAATTATATCCTTTGATTTCAATTTTTTATCCTTTTGAGTGAGAATTTTTCTTTTAAAAATGTATCTGGTAATTTCAAAAATCTGTAAAAATCTCCAATTTATAGGTCATTGAAATTTTTTCAATTTTACAGGCGTACGACATCAAAATCTCTAAATTATTGTACTTAAATTGAGATCCTAAACATTAAAAAATGATTTTCTTTTACTTAAATAAGACAAAGGGAACAATTTTTTATTTACAGACAAATAATTGAAGAAAAAAAACAGGGAAAACGAAAGGAAGAATGAAAATGATAAACCTTCTCTTGCACAGTAGCTTTGGTCTTCTCCATGCCAGACACGGCAGAGGCGGCAATGTTAGCAGCGGTATCCTTCACGCCTTGCATTTTCTTTTCTTTTTTCTTTCTTTCAATCAACTCAGATGCTTTTTTTCTCGGATGATCACCACCACACTAACAGCAAACATTATATAGATACATACAGTCTTCTGGGTTGTTGACACGTGTAACATGATGGCACACGTGGTGCTTAATGGGTGGTCCTTTGTCTCTTCTTCCGGTAGATTTAAGCCACGTGGAATCTGGACAGGCATAAATTGAGGTTTCCCGCTGTTTAAGGAGCTAGTACGTGGCAGGTTGTGTAAGAAGAGTGTCGGCACGAAAGATCTTGTACTTCTTACACGTATGGTCCTTGTTAATGGTGACCCGATTAAGCGCTGCAATGACCCGTAAATTTGGACCTTTTTATAGTTGACGACAAAATCTTTTCTAGAATCCATCAATAGGCTGTTGATTTCGCATTAAGGGGCGATGTATTTACTGTTTATTTTGTATTTCTGAAAATTAAAATTATTTTATTGGAAATGAATTTTTTAAATATTTTTATATCTTCGAATGTTAAAAATATTTTTTAAAAAAATAAAAATAAAATTTTAATATATTTATGAACTAAAAAAATTTAACAGAAAAGGGTAGATCATAAGTGTGAGATTGTTTTCAATAAAATTATTTTTTGCAACATAAAATTTATATGAAATTAATGAAGAATAGAGATGTCAATTTTATTACAACGCGTTGGTTTGTAAATCGCCGCGTTGATGGTGATTTTGAATATTTTAAAAAAGATTATAATTGCAATATTTTTAAAAAATATTTAGAAAAAAAATATTATTGCAATATATTCCCATGATTTATTTTTAAAAGTTATACTTAATTATTTTTCAAAAACCAAAGCAAAAACTGAAACCACAACCATAATTTTTAAAAAGAGATTGTATAAGATCTTACAATAGGATGCACGGTTTAAATGAAAAGATGTGATCGATTGATGCCCTAACACTTCAATGTTGTCTTTTCCAAACTATGTTCTTATTGCATGTTGGATAAAAAGTTTTTTAATAAAAATATAAAGTTAAATAGCGACATGAGTAGATAAGGAAGCCCTGAAGCCCTTCCGTAGCTTAGTTGATAAGGATAAAGACATAGTTCATCTGAAACAAAGTCCTACGAGTGTTGCAACAGAGTCCTTGTTGTTGAAGAAGTCCTTGATGATTGAAGGTTCTGCAGGGTAAGAATATTACATGGTGAAGACTCTGCTGTAGTAGTCTCCAGTTGTGACTCAACTTTATAGCATTATTGGTTACGTTAGAATATTATGTAATTCTTATCAATTGTAATAAATAGATGGATATCCCTCCTCTCTCTTCTGTAACTACTTCATTTATATAAAGCACAATAGTGCATTCGTCTCTGGTTATCAAATACCAGAAGCCTTTCAATTCTTTTATTAGTCACAGTAGCAGCAGATATTATGGCTGTTAAAATCGTGATTTTGACATGACACGAAAGGGGTTTTGAAAACTCAGATTGTAAAATCGTAAAATCGCACCTGAATTTTTCCGTAAAAAAATTGTAAAATCACAACTAAAATCATGTCGATAGAAAAATCATAAAATCATCAGTAAAATATTTTTGAATACAATACAATATAATTATGACCATAAAACTTCATTAGTTAAGGTTGGTACATGATTCAAAATAACTTAAAAATACATTACAAAACAATTATGTCCATAGAATTTCATTCGGTAAAAACTAACAATTTTAAAACAAATATCTTGCTGATGTGCTATATAAATTAAAATCAGTTTCATGACCATCATTTTTCTCGTTATTTTTCATATATTCATCAAAAGTATTATTATTTAAAGGATTATCAGAATTAATATTGGTACTACTGTTAGGATTGAGAGAGTTTGCAGAATTGAAAGAAGAGAAGAATTAGTTTAGAGAAGGGGAAGAGGGAGAAGAGAGAAAAGAGAGGGAAACTAAAATTTAAATTGTGTTGTATTGAATTCTATTTTGCATACATTTGTTGTGTGTGCACTTCTCTATTTATACACATTACACTATTCTAGACTATTCTTCTTCTATACTCTAACATCCCCCTCAATCTCATGCTTTGATAAACCAAGCATGAGATTGCAACAATGAAAATGAAATACAAGAGTACTTAATTCTTTTGACAAACAATATGTAAACGAGAGAAGAGAAGGAATTTCATTGGTCTATTTCTTGACCAGAATTTCATTTGTCTCTGTGAGACTTTGAGAAGAGAGGGATGAGAAAAAGAAATGGGAGGTAAGAGAGGTGATAGAATGAGTTTGAATTTCATTTATCTACTTCAGTTTTTCTGAAGGATTTCATTTGGCTTCTTCAGCTTTTCTGAAGTTTTTCTTCAGCTTTTCTGAAGTTTTTGCCGATGAATTTCTTAATCTGTGTAAGAATTCATTTTCTTCTTCTTCTTCTTCTTCTTCTTCTTCTTCTTTTCTTTTCTTTTCTTTTCTTGTTTTCTTGTTTTCTTTTCTTATTTTTTCGTTTTTTTTACAACTAATCACAAAACGACAGCGCATTACAAACACACCATAGAAATCACAAATTTTAGGGTTTATGGTGCGCCTTCCCTCTCTGTCTAACCCCTGCATCCAACACAAAACGCAAGATGGCGCAACAAGGAGGCCACCGAGATCCATATGCGGCATCTGCACCACCGAAGAAGAGTTGGACCCTCCTGCTGCATCCTTGGTCCCGCACTCCACTGGAAAAACCTGGATCATTCGATCTCCATGGTCATTATTATTATTAGAATAAACGATCTTCTTGGAGCCACTTTCATTTGACAAGATACTGAAATTGAGAACGAAAATGTCGTCGTTGGAGCAAGAGTCCTCATCACCACAGCTCTCAATTTCTGCATTGACTTCTTAATAGACACCAGCGACGAGCCTCAATTCATGTCGCATCTCCTGAGCAATTATTGAGCTCAACTGCTCCAAGACTACAGGAACAAGAAGCAATCGAAGCGCCTCGTCCTTGGAATTGCAGAGATTGTTGTGACAGCGAAGCACTTGTCTCTCATACTCCATTACTCTGTTTGGTGCCTCTTTTGTCGTATTCAATATTATATCTGCATACGTTTTCTTCAATGCCACCAATTTCTCAGATTCTGCCATGGCTGCTATGGATTTTATTTTTTTGCAGTAGTGGAGACTGGCATGGATGAATCTTTTGTTGAATCAAGTGGCACTACTGGTAGATGCTCTGTCGCATCCAGGCCACGAGTGCAGAGCCTCCCCTCTCAGAAACCAAACAAAGTTGCTTCTGCTATGTTTCTACTCTTCTGCTCATTGTCTTGGTTGATGATTTTGAGATTGCCAAAAGAGCTACTCAGTAGAGAGAACGACTTCTTCGAGCTTGATGATCGGAACAACCTGAGCACCAATATGAAACAAGAAACTGATCCAGGTTTTTTTTTTAACTGAACTTTGAGAATTTGAAATGTATTATTGAGACTAGAGAGGAGAAGAAACAGATGTTGAAGAAAATGCAAGATTTGTTGTTAAAAATTTCAGCGTAAGAAATTGAAAACAGAGACAATGCAGAGAGTTAGAGTAAAATGAGACAGATGCTCTGCGAAAGGAAAATAAGAAACATGAGCAGCATCTAGATTCATTGGAGAAGCAGGTTCGCCAGCTCCATAATTTCTTAGAGGAGAAGGAACAACATGAGAGATATTGTAAATGAGGAGCAGCAGCGGCATGGGTGATCATCTTCATCATCAACCGCAATTTTTTTTTTCTTCATTGAAGTTTCAGATTGCGGAAGCTTGGATCAATTCAAGCGTGAGCGTAAAAGCTCTGATATCATGTTAGGATTGAGAGAGTTTGCAGAATTGAAAGAAGAGAAGAATTAGTTTAGAGAAGGGGAAGAGGGAGAAGAGAGAAAAGAGAGGGAAACTGAAATTTAAATTGTGTTGTATTGAATTTTGTTTTGCATACATTTGTTGTGTGTGCACTTCTCTATTTATACACATTACACTATTTAGACTATTTTTCTTCTATACTCTAACAACTACCACCAATATTGCTAGTACTAGCTTCAATCCCAACAAATTATTTCGACTCGGGATATGAAAATAATTTAAAAACATCAAAAACAAATTAATTTAAAGTAAAAAAAATAAAAATTATAATTAATATTATATATATATAGAGAGAGTATATTATATATTACATGATATAGATAGATAGATAGATAGATAGATAGATAGATAGATAGATAGAGTCTGTTTGGCGTGACGGTTGTTGTTGTGGTTGAGGTTGAAAAAAAATAGTTTTATAAAAAGCACTTTTAGTTGCGGTTCATAACTGAAATTTTAGTGTTTGGTTAAAACTGTGGTTGATATTGAGTTTAATGAAAAGCAGTTTCGTGTGTTTGGTTACCATGATTTTCATATTGCTGTTAACTGTTGAAATTACTTTAAAGAACACACACACACATATTTAATGTTTTTAAATATTATAGATTAATAATCATAGAAATAAAATGTAATTAATAATACAAATAAATTAGACACTTGATTTTATTCTCGCATCAAACTACTTGCAATTCTGCAATTCCATCATGAACTAAATCCATATGTGAATACGTATACATTTCCTGACTATTTAATCAATGAATCTGGTAAAATATATTCAGAAACAAAATTAATTTAAATAAATATTTTTATTTTTATTTATAAATATTTTTAAAATACAGTGACAAATCATGTCTACGTAACAAACAAACAAATATAATTTTAAATAGTTACATCATTTTCAATATATATATTTTCTACTATATATTTACAGTCCAGTCGCCATTACCATTCCAAATGCAATCTGCATTTAGATAACCAATTAAACAACTAAACTGGCAACTTAACTTCTCTAATGTCCCTTTTCCATTGAAAATGGCTAATGATATGTTGCTTCTGATCTTTAAACTGAGGAAGGTCTCTCCATCTAGGATGCCTGCAATACTCACCAAGAGAATCAATAAGCTCTCTGTCCAAGTCATGGCTACCATAATCCTGCACAACCCCAACCTCTTTGTCCAAGTCCCTTTGAACCAAATTCCCATAAGCTCCCTTATGCTTCCCATAAAGAATAAGAATTGGATCCCCACTCTTTTCTACCCTCAAAACAATCGAATCCGAACCCAACCTCTTCACAATCGTTCCTTTAAACCCAGATTTTCCTTTTTACCAAAAATCAATCTAACTTCTTGGCCCACAAAAAACCCATCTTTATTCCTTTGTTATTCTTTCTCTTTAACATTGCCAAGAGTTTCGTTCAGCTGAGAGTTCGGTGAGGGAGAGAGGGAGGTGAAGGAGAAGGACTATCGGTGAGGGAGGGAGAACGGTCATTTTGTAGGTGTGGCTGAGGGGACGGGACAGTGGTTTGGGTGGTATTTGAGATGGCTGAGAGAGAGTTCAGTTTGTTGGGAGATTTTTGCGAGGCAAAAGAGGGAGGTGAGGGGGGGACTGTCGGTGAGGAGAGGAAAGAGAGGGTACCAGCGCCTGTCTTGGAGGTCTGTGGGGGACTGTCTTGAAGCCTCTGCGTTTACACCAGGGCCTCAGATGCAAAAGCATATATTTAATATAAAAATATGATAAATAAATCTTATAAAAACAATTTGCTGTGATTTTTTTTCAAGTTTATTTCTTAAAAAAAATTTGGATTTTTAATATTTAAGATCTAATATTACCCGGGAAAAAATATAACTAAAAAAAACAAAAGGTAAACAAATTTGCCTATATTATCTACAATTAAAAAATATACAAGGCACTTTCCGTTTCGACTACATTGTTCTTTTTATACAACAAATAAATAATTATAGCACACAAAAAATTTATATTTCTTTTTTTTAAAAAATTGCAATATTTGTATTTATAATGTGTCATATCTAATATTACTGGGGAAAACAGACAACTCATATTTTGTTTTTTACAAATTTATCTAAGTTATCTACAATTAAAAAACTATAAAAATCACTTCCCATTTTGATCATACTATATAGTATGTGAGACTAAGTATATGTGTTTAATATTTATTTAATATTATCGCCTAAAAATATATAAAGAGAGAAAAAAAATGACCTACCATGTCTTGAAAAAAAAATATCGGTATTCTTAAATATATTTAATATAATAATATGATGAATAAATCTTATAAAAAAACTAGCTTTAAATTTAAATTTAAATTTTAGACTTTTTTTTTCCTTTTACTTTTAAGAAACGATGACTTTTTTTCACATGTATTTTTTATTTTTAACTGTCCAAGTCAGTTGTTCTTTTTTAACCAGGTTTCTTTTTTTGTGTTTTTTTTAACCAGAGTATTTGTGATAACAAATTTCTAATAAATCATTTCACCTTATTAGCAAATTTTCTAACAAATTTTATCAAGAGTTTTTTAGCAATAGCAATATTCAATCACATTTTGGTTGAAAAAAACCATTTTTAATGAATTTCATCAATTATAATTATACTAATTAAATATTAAAATTATAAAATATAATATTTATAAAATCAATTAATTTTCTACATAGATAAAAAAACTCAGCGAAGCGGGCAAATCAACTCGTGGATTTCTAGGAGGAGAGAAAAAAAAGAAAGAAACAAAAGACTATTATGATGCATCGAAGGTTCCGACGAGAGGACATGTCGTAGAGGAAGGAAGAAAAAGTTATGACATTATGAAATACATGTTTGATATTGCTTTTATTTTTATGATTAATTTTTTTTAAAAAAATAATTTCATAAAAAAACACTTTAGTTGCGGTTCAAAATAAATTTTGAAGTGTTTGGTAAAATTATGATTGAGTTTGAGGTTGATAAAAAAACAGTTTCGTGTGTGTTGGTTAACATGTTTTTAATATTTCTGTCAACTTGTGAGATTAGTTTAAAAAACACATGTACACATCTATATATATTATTTTTTAAATATTTTAGATTAATAATCATAACAATAAAATATTATTATTTATATTTACTTATATATTATATTTATTTATATTTTAATCAAAATTTTAAATTATTTTAATATTAATAAAATATAATTAGTAATATTATTCACTCCCCCCTCTCTCCATAACCCTAAACCCTTGTTGTTTTTTTAGTGCTTATGGTGTGTGAAGGAGAACAAAATTTTGATTTGGAATTAAATTTCAACGGTTATTTTTACGTGAAAAGCAGCTGCTATCAAACACAAATTCATTGATTTTTAAAGGTGGGATCCACAATTTTTTATTTTATTTTTTATTATCTTTACTAAACACTAAAATACTATTTATTTATTTTTCAAACCACCAATCGAACCAAATCAGATTTTCTTACCACCGAATTCACTTATACAACGGACTTGCTGAAGTGCATGTGCTTCACCTTCCCCTTTTGTCCTTTTCAGGCCTTCATCGACATGTCGACTCACGTGAAACCATGATCGACTGTAAATTAATCAAACTAGCAGGGGTGAATCCGTCAATATGTTCAGCAAATATTTCTTCGTCGATTGTGGCCACGGCACGGATCTGCAACAAAAACCATACAGCCACGACTGACAAGGCGTCACGTGAAACTACACTAGAGTTCTAAGTAGGTCCCCTGATGATTATTGGGATGCCAATTTGGTCCTTAAACAGCAAAAACTCAGATATTTTTATCCATTATTATCAACTTACCACCCTCGCTATATTGGGATGGGAAAAGCTAACGGGTTTCTTCAAACTCCACACATTTTTTAGCTTTACTTGGAAAAATCGCTATCAATTTGTTTAATTTCGTTTGAAAAATAAAAAAATATACCACATTAAATAAGATAAAAATAACCTTTTGTATCATGAATATAAATAAAGTATAAAGAAATAGAAAGAAATCTTTTCTTAATTATATCATTCAAACATCGGATAATATGACATTTTTTGTGAGTAGATTATGTTGTTTTAATATAGAATAACTATTTTAAAGGTTTTATTTACATCGATTATAATAATATCAATCCAAATTTATATCTTTTTTATTTTCATTTTTATGGTAATAACACCAGTCCTTGTAAAGTATATGTCATAATTTGTTGTTTGAGAGTGAATTGTAATTTCCATAATAGTAAAGGGACTGATCTATATATAATTTCCAATTAAAGAACCGGCAGGTGAAGCTAAGAAAGCAAAATTAATGTCTGAACGACGAGTTGATCTTTACGTGGTGGGCATACTTGGATGCTGTATTGTAGACTTGTAGTGGAGTAATGGTTATTTTTGTTAGGTATATTGCCATTTTGTGGCAATATCCTACCATTGTTGAAAATGATAATTAACCCACCATTGTTGAAGAAGGTTGGTGGCCAACCTTTGACTATGAAGAAAGTTTGGTAGCCAACTTTGATTTATGAAGAAGATTGTCTCCTCACTCTTGCTATAAATAGAGGAGCTTCTTAGAGCTAAAAATGAGTGAGAGAGAGCAACACAAGTGAATGTGTTGTGTAGAGAGTGGGAGAAACACAAGTGAATGTGTTGTGTAGAGAGAGCTAGAGAGAGTTGATGAGTTGAGTAGAGTGGATGCAATCCTCCTCCTCTATATGTATTTATTGTAACTCTTTCTCTATCTCTAATACAATGACTCTCTCCCGTGGATGTAGGCGGTTTTGCCGAACCACGTTAAATATTGTGTCAGTGTGCTTAAGCCTCCTATGAGCAAGTATCAGTACACTCCCGGTCCGCGCATGGGAAAGTCGAATTCCCAACAACCGGTATCGAGTCGATGGTTTAAAGGGGTGTTTGATTTTGCTCAAAATGAAAATTGTCAAAATTGTGTTTTGACCATACCACTCGTAGAGGAGGCCGAGACGAAGCCACTGGTGAAAACGACGTCAAAATCTGATGTCGGACATGGCCGCACTCTCCAGCAGGGCATCTGCCCACGCGCCCCATGCGTCTTCTTCGCCCGGATTGGCTGACCCGACCCGAATACCAGTTGACCCCAACAACTGGTATCAGAGCCGTTGGTGTAGGTGTTTGATTTTTTGCAGAAAAATCAAAGTGCTCAAAAATGAGTTTTGAGCATCTGATCTTGTAGAGGAGGTCACCACGATTCCAACGGTGTATAGCACACTTAATTCGGAGTTCAAACGAAGGAGTTATTGTCGGTCAAAGTTTTGACTGGAAAAGTCAACGCCACGTCACCGGCCAGTCAACGCCACGTCATCGGTGCCACGTCAGCGCCACATCATCAGTCAAGTCAACAGTGCCATGTCACTGGTGGGATAAGATTCTGTGCAGCAGAGTCTACGTGCAACCGGATCTGAGATTGAATCTGGGCCGTTCATCAGGCCAGACTTGTTTTGATCAAATCTTAGCCGTCTGAAGTGCGATTTGGACGATTTCAGACTTGTTTCCAGCTAATTTGATCGTTCCGGATGCAATGGTACGGTCCGATCGTTGAGATTTGAGACCAAAAATGACAGTGGTGAATTAACAAAAGAGATTGCCCGATTAGGAAGCATCTGAAGGTCATCATGGTGGTCGTTGAAGAGAAGAAGAAGAAGGTGCACATGTTTACCCAATTACATGTGTTGAACTGCTGAGTGGGGAGAAATTTAACTACCTTGAAGGAAGGTAAAATTGGGACACTCTGGACACCCGATCATGTGGATAATTTGAGGTGAAGAATGGAAATTGATGAAGACCAATCTTGACGAATCTAAGCACTGATAGTCTCGCCAGATATTGAGAAATCATGTATTGAACCAGTATATTCCAGATCACTTGTAAAGAAGACCGGGACAAAGCTAGCAAATGGTTGTATATACGGAAAGACAGTACGATGGATAAATATGGCCTAAGAAGTTCTGTCTAGGAGATTGGGTTTTAAGCGGGACCAGTGTGACCCCTCCAATCTTTCCTGGGAACTTGCTTAGTGGAAGGATTATCCATACGGTACTATTTTCGTATATATAGCGATTTGTAATGAAACAGATTGAAGACTAGCAGGATGGCAAGCACAAGGGAACAGTTGGGTTCAGTATGATCAAGGATCCGATGAAGTGGTGATTTCTCCAAAGAAGTTAGATTCGGTGATCTGTGATTTCTGAGGGAGAATTGATGAAGACCCGATAATGGAAGAGAAATACAGCAGGGGATAAAGATTGGCACCCTATTTTGACTTGGACAGGTGTTATGACAGGATGAGCTACTGTCAAACATAAGCAAGGAATAGGGAGAAATCTGGAGAACAGAAATTGCACGAGGGCACACGGAGATTGTGCAAGAGTACTCGTAGGATCCAACGAGGTACTGTAATGAGACAGCAGGTGCAAGGAGAAGAAGTGTTTCCAGATGAAGCTCAGAGCGAGGACTCGTAAAGTTTGTACAACAGGAAGTCTCTTATGCTCTTAATGAAGACAACAGGCGAAGACCTTTCCAATGCATGCAAGGATGGAAAGAGAGCTGTTGTAGAGGCACCTAATTGAGGGGGTGCAAATGCCTGTGATAAAAGGCAACCGTCTATGATGAAAGACGAAGACACCAAAGAGAGTTGGTGTAGGTGGAGTTGTCGAGCAGAAAGGCACAAAAGCTCCAAACATAGAAATCGAGGTGGAGGATTGCGAGGAGTATATCGCAACTTTCTCTTTCTATGTAGTTAGTGGATGTAATCTCTCCCATAAGTGCACATGGTGATAGAGATTTTTTGATCCACTTTGAAGCATCTCAGCTGAAGGAGGATGCAACCACCTATGAAAGGTGAAGACACCTTAGATGGAAGGTGTGTGAGGGCCATGATAGGAGCCCGGATCAGACCACCCCGTGATAACGGGCGAAGACACCTTAGATGGAAGGTGTGTGAGGGCCATGATAGGAGCCCGGATCAGACCGCCCCATGACAATGGGCGAAGACACCTTAGAGAAGGTATGTGGGCCACGATATGAGCCCAGTTCAGAACAACCCCAAAGCCAATGTGATGGCTAGATATGAGTGGACAAGTGTATAGCCAATGAAGTGGCTATTATGATGAGTATGGAGACAAATGCAGGATTGACTTTCATGGATATTGCCCCCATGCTAAAGATCAATGAGCTAGAAAACATTTGCCTTGGACAATAAGTGGATGACTTGTGGAGCATTAAGACGCGGCTGCTATGAAGGAGCAGAGGGCATGCGCAGGTTCCGTGAACGAGTTGACTCTTGTCAAGGTAGTGAGCTCGGTAATGGCATTGTAATACTCAGAGTATGAAGACAAATATGGATCAACCTTTAATGGGCTGCCCCCATGGTTAAAGGTGGAGAGCTACCTGGACTCTTACGACTAAGAGCGAGAGACTCATGGAGAAGTAAGGCGTGGTTCCTAGGGTGGAACATAGAGCGAGCACAACTACTTGATGAGTAGACTCTTGGAAGAGTGGTGAGCTTGTGATCACATTGAAATACTCAATGACTGTCACACTTGGAAATATTCGTTTGAGGGGGTGTTGTAAGCCTTGGTGTAAGGCTTGAAAAATCATTCCGGACCGAGCATGGTTGATATGCTCGAAGGGGAATGTTGTGTTGAAGACGCTCTCAGAATGGTAAGCTTGGAAGAGCTGTAGAATGCAAGCTTGTGCTGAACAAGCAAGATGACAATTGCCCACACAAATGGCAAAGGGGGTGATTGTTAGGTATATTGCCATTTTGTGGCAATATCCTACCATTGTTGAAAATGGTTATCAATCCACCATTGTTGAAGAAGGTTGGTGGCCAACCTTTGACTATGAAGAAAGTTTGGTGGCCAACTTTGATTTATGAAGAAGATTGTCTCCTCACTCTTGCTATAAATAGAGGAGCTTCTTAGAGCTAAAATGTGAGAGAGAGCAACACAAGTGAATGTGTTGTGTAGAGAGTGGGAGAAACACAAGTGAATGTGTTGTGTAGAGAGAGCTAGAGAGAGTTGATGAGTTGAGTAGAGTGGATGCAATCCTCCTCCTCTATATGTATTTATTGTAACTCTTTCTCTATCTCTAATACAATGACTCTCTCCCGTGGATGTAGGCGGTTTTGCCGAACCACGTTAAATATTGTGTCAGTGTGCTTAAGCCTCCTATGAGCAAGTATCAGTACACCCTAGTCACGCATGGGAAAGTCGAATTCCCAACAATTTTTATAATATTTTTTTATTTAAAAGTATATTAAAATAATGTTATTTATATTTTTTAAGATTTAATTTTAATATTGATACATTAAAATAATAAAAAATAAAATTTAACGCTTAGGCTTTAATAATACTGACCTCTATCTCCTCTTCAACTTTTGCAGAGAGAGAGAGAGAGAGAGAGGCATTGACAGAAGGCGAACCATTCCCTTTCTCTGTAAATTTACCAGGTATTTATTCCATTTTCTTTTTCGTTTCATCCTTTTGTAGGTCTCTGTTCTTGGTGGCTCAATCCTGAGCTTGCATTTTGTGCTCGATCCATTCTTGCGAGCTATGTTCAGCAATGTCTGTTTTCTTCTGCATGCTTCTCTTTTTTTCTTCGCCAGGGTTTTATATATTTTAGGTGGATCCAGGTATGAAAGATTATATATTTGTCCAGGATTAATAACAATTTTCTTTAAAAAATCTTGGGATATATTCATTTTTCTCTTATTAATCAAAAGAAAAGGTAGATCATCTAACACTGACATCATGTTTAATTATCTTTAAGACTGTGGCCCAGTTCTAAGATGTTAGATTTTAATGGAGGTCACCTACAAATACTTCTTTGTCATCGGGAGGCATGGATGCTTCTTTTGTAATTAAAATCCTTTTTTTTTTCTTTTAATTTGGTGGCTTAGACATGCAAGCATGGTGAGGTATGTTTCTTCTTCTTCTTAAATTGTAGTGAGGAATCTAGGGCTGGTTTTGCTTAATTTTTCAACTTGCAATTAAAGCGTATTGATTGGTTTCGTGTCTTGCCAGATATAAAGGGTTTGCTCTTATCGAGCATTTGATTATTTATATATTCGTTGTTTTTACTTTTTAGAGCCAATAAAATAAGTCAAGTGTGCATAGTTATTGATCCCGTCCCGGGTACCGTCCCGGATTTGTGTTTGGAACGGAACGTTCCGGTTTCGGTACTGTTCCGGGTACCGTTCCGGTTTTGTACTGTTCATTTTTATTTAATTATATATATGAAAAAAATAAAATATTAATTTAACAAGTATAATTTAAATTCAAGATAAATGAAATTTAAATTATACAATACAAACATAATCTCAAAATTAGAAACATCTCTCAAATTCCAACAATAAAATTATTTTTTTTAAAATAAAAAATAAAAAATGAATTTAATTATAATTAAAAGATCCAGAATATTTGAAATTTAAGCTACTTATTGTATGTTTTTCAAGTAATTCTATGTTTTTTTATGGTTGTTGTATTTGAAATTAATTAATGTTACTTATTATTTTTTAATGTTAGAAAAACTTAAAAAAAACAAAATGAACACATTAAGAAATATTCAATAAGTTCAAACATAACTAATTAAAATACATTCCATTACAAATAATTCAATCAAATTAATTACAAATTAATACCCCTATTTTTTAGGTTAACTATTATTATAGTAATTAATAATTAATTAATATATTAATTATTATTATTATTATTATTATTATATAATAATTAGTATAAAAACTACCCCCACCCATTTGTCCCCTTCATTTTAATAAACAAAACAAAACCCTACCCATCCCTTCTTTTTCTCTAGCCCCCCCCCCCCCCCAATCCCTTCTTCTTCTTCTTCTTCTGGAGCTTTGATATACGGAGCCTCGCTTCAGCTCCATGTTACAAGACGAACTACGGTAATGAGGGAAGCTAATGTCGGTGAAGCCCTCCTTCATCCTTAAAATATCGTCTTTACGCGCGAGTTTGCCATTTGCATTTCTCTTTTCTGCTTTTGAGCAACGTCGATGCGGAAGAACACTATTAGGACTCAGATCTTAAATTTTTATTTTTACTAATATATAATTTATAGGTTGAGTTTTTTTTTTTTAACCCGGTACGGAACCGGGGCGTTCCGGCCGGAATTGCCGGATCTGGCCGGAATTTTGACCGGGACAAAAACGTCGCCGTTTTGTCCCGGATTTTGCATTAGAGCAGCCGTTCGGCCGAACGAACGGAATCAATAACTTTGCA